>SJYC01078630.1:0-39031 GCA_006408675.1 Madoqua kirkii
CTTTTCTTTTTAAAAAAAAAGTTACACTGATTACAGTATCTAGAAGATTGTTAAATTATAGTAATGAATAGTGAGCATCTTTGGCTCATTTCTTATTTGAATGAATGCCTTTAGGGTTTTCATAGTTGTGTATTCTTTTTTTTTTTTTGGTACATTAAGGAAGTAATCTATTCCCCTTTTTTAGAATTAAGTTTAAATTGGATCACATAAATTTCATAATATATTATATGATTATATGGCTTTTCTTCTTTGCCTATTTGATGAGCTTTCTTTGAAAGCCTATTAAGAGCTTTCTTAATAGATTTCACCAATTTTGTCTCTTTGGAATAAAGACAATTTGGTAATAGCATACTTCTTTAAAGCTAGATTTGATTGCTCTGTAAGATCTCTAGTGTCCCTTTTGTATTATCTTTCTCAGGTTTTGGTTTCTGAATATGCTAGCTTTGTGAAATAGAGAGAATGGGGAGAGAACTTATAAGTTCTGGCACTGTCTTCCTTGAAGGTCTGAAATAGTATAACTTCCTTGCTAACACTAGCAAGGGAGGCATTCTCTGTCCCCCTGCTGATGTCTGTCAGAAGCTTGCGGATTGAAAACAGTTTGTTGATATTTTAATATCTGGCACTGTCTTCCTTGAAGGTCTGAAATAATATAACTTCCTAGGTCTTTTTGGATTGAAAACAGTTTGTTGATATTTCAATATCTGCTACTTTCTAAGTGAGTGAGTGAGGTTGCTCAGTCGCCTCTGACTCTTTGCGACCCCATGGACTGTAGCCTACCAGGCTCCTCCATTCATGGGATTTTACAGGCAAGAATACTAGAGTGGGGTGCCATTTCCTTCTCCAGGAGATCTTCCTGACCTAGGGATTGAACCCAGGTCTTCTGTATTGTAGGCAGATGCTTTACCGTTTGATCCACCAGGGAAGTCCACTTTCTAAGTACTTTGCATAATTAATTTCATTTTTCTGCGAACAACTTTGCAAGATAAGTATTGTCCTTACTTTTCAGATAAAGAAACTGAGATAAAGAGATTAAGATACTTGTTCAAAAAGCAACAAGTAGAGGTAGAGTTTAAACTCAATTCCTCTCTGATGCCATAACTCATGATTTTTAATCAATATCCCAATTGTTTTCCTAATTAAGTCTCTTTATTCTTTGTTATTGAGAAGTAGGCTTAGTTATTTTGAGTGTTCTACAAACAGTTTTCCTCTGCCCAATTAGTTTCTGTTTTTGGTAACCCTATCATAATTATGACTGGTCTGTTCTATGTTGATATCGTATCTTCTGCTGTTTCAACAAACAGTCCAGTATGGTTAAGATAGAAGATACTGGAATGGGAATGGGATGGTATTTATTTAATGTACTTTGTATAATTCACATTTTAATGTGTTGGATGTTCAAGATCAGTTTGCATTCCTAAATACTGTTTGTACCTAGTAAAGAATGTTAAGCACAACACATCAAGGAGCTTTAGTACTTTACCATTCTAGTTTAAATATTTGTCATTATTGATGCTTTCATCACCGTAGCCTTTTAGTAGTAAATGTTAAATGATACTTGTTTGATTCTTGTGCTTTCTGGAACAAAGAGTCTTTTGAGTAGCAGATGAATGTTAGTTGACTTCTTATATAAATGTGTTAACATTCATTCAGTGATTTGCACTAGACCTAAGGAAAACAGTGTATATGAGTTTTATTAAGCTGTACAATCAAAATTATTTGAGGTTTCAGCTATTGGAAGATATACGTTACTCTTCTATAAAGGAACTTAGAGGCTTGAAAATTTAAGACAATAATGTAAGCCTTAAAAATGCTTAATTTGGACGAGCATTTGTAAACTCTGTTTCTATCTTTTTGAGCTCCTCTGTTTTTTTCCCTTTAGATGTAATTAATGTTTAATTAATTCATTATTGGTTATAATCAACATACAGACTATAGTCACTACCTTTCACTAATGAGAGGCATGAAAATGTGCTAGTCTGACCTGGCATTTATATACTCTTGATCTAAATGTGAAAGTTCCTGTTGCTTTGTTAATCCATAGATATGTGGTGGACGGAGTGACCATATAGTCCTCAAAACAGTACACACTTTATGAAGCAGGGCAAAGACTAATAGAGTTTTGCCAAGAAAATGCACTGGTCATAGCAAACACCCTCTTCCAACAACACAGGAGAAGACTGTACACATGGACATCACCAGATGGTCAACACCAAAATCAGATTGATTATATTCTTTGCAGCCAAAGATGGAGAAGCTCTATACAGTCAATAAAAACAAGACCAGGAGCTGACTGTGGCTCAGATCATGAACTCCTTATTACCATTTTATGAAGACCTACAAGACCTTTTAGAACTCACACCCAAAAAAGATGTCCTTTTCATTATAGGGGACTGGAATGCAAAAGTAGGAAGTCAAGAAACACCTGGAGTAACAGGCAAATTTGGCCTTGGAATGCGGAATGAAGCAGAGCAAAGACTAATAGAGTTTTGCCAAGAAAATGCACTGGTCATAGCAAACCCCCTCTTCCAACAACACAAGAGAAGACTACACATGGCATCTTCAGATGGTCAACACAGAAATCAGATTGATTATATTCTTTGCAACCACAGAAGGAGAAGCTCTACACAGTCAAGAAAGACAAGATCAGGAGCTGACTGTGGCTCAGATCATGAACTCCTTATTGCCAAATTCAGACTGAAATTGAAGAAAGTAGGGAAAACCACGAGACCATTCGGGTATGACCTAAATCAAATCCTTAATGATTTTCCAGTGGAAGTGAGAAATAGATTTAAGGGCCTAGATCTGATAGATAGAATACCTGATGAACTATGGAAAGAGGTTCGTGACACTGTACGGGAGACAGGGATCAAGACCATCCTCATGGAAAAGAAATGCAAAAAAGCAAAATGGCTGTCTGGGGAGGCCTTACAAATAGCTGTGAAAAGAAGAGAGGTGAAAAGCAAAGGAGAAAAGGATAGATATAAGTATCTGAATGCAGAGTTCCAGAGAATAGCAAGAAGAGATAAGAAAGCCTTCTTCAGCGATCAATGCAAAGAAATAGAGGGAAACAACAGAATGGGAAAGACTAGAGATCTCTTCAGGAAAATTAGAAATACCAAGGGAACATTTCTTGCAAAGATGGGCTCGATAAAGAATAGAAATGATCTGGACCTAACAGAAGCAGAAGATATTAAGAAGAGATGGAAAGAATACACAGAAGAACTGTACAAAAAAGATCTTCACAACCCAGATAATCATGATGGTGTGATCACAAATCCAGAGCCAGACATTCTGGAATGTGAAGTCAAGTGGGCCTTAGAAAGCATCACTATGAACAAAGCTAGTGGAGATGATGGAATTCCAGTGGAGCTGTTTCAAATCCTGAAAGATAATGCAGTTGTAACTACCAGTTAAATCATTCTTGTATATGGACCTGAGAATAAATTTTGCCAAGTGGAGTTTCAGTCAATTTTCCCAATGAGAAAAAACATTTTAATATTCCTTTCCTCCATATAAATTTGTGGTTTGACTTCTTTGAACCTGTTGTGACATCCTTGTGATGTCCCTGTTTCATTAATGAGTTAAGTGTGATATTTGGCCTGGGTTCACTTTATGTTTGAAGGAACCTGAGGGGTCACTAGGGTTCCCCAGGTGGTCCTAATGGTACAGAACCTGCCTGCCAATGCAGGAGACATAAGAGACACGGGTTTGATCCCTGGGTTGGGAAGCTCCCCTGGAGCAGGGCATGGCAACCCTCTCCAGTATTCTTGCCTGGAGAATCCCAAGGAAAGAGGAGCCTGACAGGCTACAGTCTACAAGGTTGCAAGAAGTTGGGGACATGACTGAGGTGACTTAGCACATGTGTGTGAGAGATAACCAGGCCCCAGAAAAGCCCATGCAGCCATTCTTGCAGCACAGACAGTGTAAATAAAAGCAAACTTTAAAAATTTTATTTTTTAATTAGGGGAAAAAATTCAGATCTTTTATCCTGAGATTGACATCAAGAAATGTTTTTATAGTTTTGGAAAGAAGACTTAAATGCACTTTCTACATTTCATAATTATATACACATCTGTTTATATAGGTACGATTTCTGTTTTACTAGCTTTCAAACACCACACTGGAAGTGAAGGAGTAAAAGGTAAAGAAAGAATAGATTGTCTAGTAAGAGGCCAGACCCCCACCTTGCAAAGAACAATGTCATCTGCAGAAACAGAGAGCAGATGGTGAAAAGCCATACGATAAAAATAACAGAAGGCTACATGGTGAATATATCACAATAGGTGGGCAGCTAGTGAGAATGATGGACAGAAAGTAAAAGATGAGGAAGGAGACGCTCACCCCAGGTCACCAGGTCTGAGATGGTAAGGTACCTTGCACGTTGGATTTATGCCAACAGTCTCCAAAGAGCCAAGGGTAGTTTTGCTTTCAGGATCATGTGGCCTTTCTTTTGCAGGCAGGCTGGGTCAAGGACAGTACCAACTGGGGGCAGCTGACATGGTACTTCTCCCTTGTGAATGGGCACACTGTGGCAGGGTAGTGACCACCCCTGCATTAGGACGTCACAGGCTCTTGGGAGAAGGAGCATTGAAGTCTAAGTCTCACATCTGGCTGACCTGACCCAGGGATTGAATCCATGTCTCCTGCATCCCTGAGCCACCTGGGAAGCCCAGATAAAAGATAAGACCACGATTTCTCATTCTCAAAGTCAGGAGACCTCCCCAACTACACACATGCAGAAGGGCTCCTTGGAGTTCAAAAGGGGAGTGACGCTAAGTGATGCTAACTACCCACAAGCCTCTTTGGTAGAATCCATCTTGGCTAAGAGATGTTTTTGCACACATGGGAGGACCCTTTGTTGTTGTTGTTCAGCTGTTAAGTCAGCAAAGTATCTGATTCTTTGCGACCCCGTGTGCTGTAGCATGACAGGCTGCCCTGTCCTTCACTATCTCCTGGAGTTTGCTCAAACTCATGTCCATTGAGTCACTGATGCTCTCCAGTCATCTCATCTTCTGTTGCCTCCTCCTCTTCCTTCCCTCAATCTTTCCCAGCATCAGGGTCTTGTCCAATGAGTCAGCTGTTTGCATCAAGTGGCCAAAGTATTGGAACATCAACGTGAATCAGCCACAGGTACATGTGTCCTCCCATCCTGAACCCCCATCCCACCTCCCTCCCCACCCCCTCCCTCTAGGTTGTCCCAGTGCACCAGCTTTGAGTGCCCTGCTTTATGCATCAAACTTGCACTGGTCATCTATTTTACATATGGTAATACACAAGTTTCAATGCTATTCTCTCAAATCATCCCACCTTCACCTTCTCCCACCTAGTCCAAAAGTCTGTTCTTTACATCTGTGTCTTTTCTGCTGTCTTGCATACAGGGTCTTTCTAAATTTCATATATATGCACTAATATGCTGTATTGGTGTTTCTCTTTCTGACTTACTTCACTCTATAATAGGCTCCAGTTTCATCCACCTCATTAGAACAGACTCAAATGCATTCTTTTTAATAGCTGAGTAATATTCCATTGTGTATATGTACCACAGCTTTCTTATCCATTTGTCTGCTGATAGACATCTAGGTTGCTTCCATGTCCTAGCTATTGTAAACAGTGCTGTGATAAACATTGGGGTACATGTGTCTCTTTCAGTTCGGTTTCCTTGATGTGTATGCCCAGCAGTGGGATTGCTGGGTCATATGGCTGTTCTATTTCCTGTTATTTTTTAAGGAATCTCCACACTGTTCCCCATAGTGGCTGTACTAGTTTGCATTCCCACCAACAGTGTAAGAGGGTTCCCTTTTCTCCACACCCTCTCCAGCACTTATTGCTTGTAGACTTATTAATGGTAGCCATTCTGACCAGCGTGAGATGGTACCTCATTGTCGTTTTGATTTGCATTTCTCTGATAATGAGTGATGCTGTCCCCCTCCCTCTAGGTTGTCCCAGTGCACCAGCTTTGAGTGCCCTGCTTTATGCATCAAACTTGCACTGGTCATCTATTTTACATATGGTAATACACAAGTTTCAATGCTATTCTCTCAAATCATCCCACCTTCACCTTCTCCCACCTAGTCCAAAAGTCTGTTCTTTACATCTGTGTCTTTTCTGCTGTCTTGCATACAGGGTCTTTCTAAATTTCATATATATGCACTAATATGCTGTATTGGTGTTTCTCTTTCTGACTTACTTCACTCTATAATAGGCTCCAGTTTCATCCACCTCATTAGAACAGACTCAAATGCATTCTTTTTAATAGCTGAGTAATATTCCATTGTGTATATGTACCACAGCTTTCTTATCCATTTGTCTGCTGATAGACATCTAGGTTGCTTCCATGTCCTAGCTATTGTAAACAGTGCTGTGATAAACATTGGGGTACATGTGTCTCTTTCAGTTCGGTTTCCTTGATGTGTATGCCCAGCAGTGGGATTGCTGGGTCATATGGCTGTTCTATTTCCTGTTATTTTTTAAGGAATCTCCACACTGTTCCCCATAGTGGCTGTACTAGTTTGCATTCCCACCAACAGTGTAAGAGGGTTCCCTTTTCTCCACACCCTCTCCAGCACTTATTGCTTGTAGACTTATTAATGGTAGCCATTCTGACCAGCGTGAGATGGTACCTCATTGTCGTTTTGATTTGCATTTCTCTGATAATGAGTGATGCTGAGCATCTTTTCATGTGTTTGTTAGCCATCTGTACATCTTCTTTGGAGAAACGTCTATTTAATTATTTGGCCTGCTTTTTTATTGGTCATTTATTTTTCTGGTATTGAGTTGCATGCTGCTGCTGCTGCTGCTGCTGGAGAAGGCAATGGCACCCCACTCCAGTACTCTTGCCTGGAAAATCCCATGGATGGAGGAGACTGGTAGGCTACAGTCCATGGTGTCGCAAAGAGTCAGATATGACTGAGCGACTTCACTTTGACTTTTCACTTTCATGCATTGGAGAAGGAAATGGCAACCCGCTCCTGTGTTCTTGCCTGGAGAATCCCAGGGACAGGGGATCCTGGTGGGCTGTCATCTATGGGGTTGCACAGAGCTGTGGGATTCTCCAGGCAAGAACATTGGAGTGGGTTGCCATTTCCTTGTATATTTTGAAGATTAATTCTTTGTCAGTTGTTTCATTTGCTATTATTTTCTCCCATTCCAAAGGCTGTATTTTCACCTTGATTATAGTTTCATTCTTTGTGAAAAAGCTTTTAAGCTTAATTAGGTCCCATTTTTAAATTTTATTTTGATTTCAGTTTCTCTGGGAGGTGGGTCATAGAGGATCTTCCTGTGATTTATGTCAGAGAGTGTTCTGCATATGCTTTCCTCTGAGTTTTATAGTTTCTGGTCTTACATTTAGATCTTTAATCCATTTTTGTGTATGATGTTAGAAAGTATTCTAGTTTCATTCTTTTACAGGTGGTTGACCAGTTTTCCCAGCACCACTTGTTAAAGAGATTGTCTTTTCTCCATTGTATATTCTTGTCTCTTTTGTCAAAGATAAGGTGTCAATAGGTGCATGGATCTATCTCTGAGCTTTCTATTTTGTCCCATTGACCTAAGATTTCTGTCTTTGTGCCAGTACCATACTGTCTTGATGACAGTAGCTTTGTAGTATAGTCTGAAGTCAGGAAGATTGATTCCTCCAGTCTTTTTTAAGGTTGCTTTGGCTATTTGAAGTGTTTTGTGTTTCCATGCAAATTGTGAAATTATTTGTTCTAGTTCTGTGAAAAAAACCATTAGAAACTGGATAGGGATTGCACTGAATCTATAGATTGCTTTGAGTAGCATACTCATTTTCATTATATTGATTCTTCCAGTCCATGAACATGGTATATTTCTCCATCTGTTTGTGTCATCTTTGATTTCTTTCATCAGTGTTTTCTATATACAGGTCTTTTGTTTCTTTAGGCAAATTTATTCCTAAGTATTTTATTCTTTTTGTTGCAATGGTGAAAAGGATTGCCTCCTTAATTTCTCTGTTTTTTCATTGTTAGTGTAAGGAAATGCAAGGGATTTCTGTGTATTAATTTTCTATCCTGCAACTTTATTATATTCATTGATTAGCTCTAGTAATTTTGTGGTGGTGTCTTTAGGGTCTTCTATGTACAGGAATCTGCAAACAGTGAGAGTTTTATTTATTCTTTTCCAGTCTGGATTCCTTTTATTTCTTTTTCTTCTCTGATCAAAACCATAAATTCTTTGGCTCTCAGCCTTCCTTATGGTACAACTCTCACATCTGTACGTGACTACAGGAAAAACCATAGCTTTGACTATACCAACCTTGTTGGTAAAGTGATATTTCTGCTTTTTAATATGCTGTCTAGGTTTCTCATAGCCTTTCTTCCAAAGAACAAGTGCCTTTGAATTTCATGGCTGTGGTCACCATCCACAGTGATTTTGGAGCCCAAGTAACAAATATGGACTCTAAACCAGGCAAATCAAAATAAGTGGCCAAAGGAAATCTGGAAGATATGCCTCACATAAGTAACTTAAATTTCCATGAGAGCACAACTTTTCTCTCTTTGAGGCTTGTCCCTGGGTCTATCTACACATACTGTTCTCTTTCTCCTTCTAATAAACACTTCACTTGTTTCATTACTTTCTGTCTTTGTGGGAATTTTTTTCTGCAAAGTCAAAGAGCCAGGGCCTTGTCACTGGCCACTTATCCAGTGGCTAGGATTTGGTGCTGTCACCGCTGCACCTGACCTCAATTTCTGGCTGGGAACCAAAGTCCTGCCTCAAGCCACTGCAGGCTGAAGCCACCAAAGATCAATCAGGATACATTCTACTATTTTCTTAATATATGTGATTGTGCTGAGAGTGATAATTACTGCAAATTTCAAGATCAAGTTGCATGGGATCCATGAGCACAGAGATTAATACTGTCTATAATGCAATTTTAAACAATTTTTCTAAAGGTCTTTTTCAAGGAAATTATCACAGAATTAAATTGAATATGTGTCTACTCTATAAAAATGTCATGTGCCTCAAGAGATAAATTATACATTTTATCGAAAAAAAGCATTTGGGAAACTGGGATAATACATTAACACTCTTTCTATCTAGGAACTGCTTTTAAGAGGAAGATCTAGACAAAAATTGAGCTCCAGACAGGGGAGGAAGAACATCTTTGTGGGATATGTAGAGAAAATAGAGACATAATTTGAAGAGGCAGTACGGGCACATATGTGTTGACCAAGAGACAAGGGAGCTGGAAAAAATGGTGGTTGAAAAATTCAGAGGACCAACCTCAGAGCCCTGGAAATGCACCAGTCAGGTGTGGGTTCATGTAGCTCAAAACCCATGTTGGATCCTGAGATGAGTTACAAGGGGCTCTCATCATGGGCAGGAGCAGGGTGGGGAGGAAAGAGGCACTGGCCAATTTCAAATAAAACTGAAATTTTCCTTGGAATTCGTAGTGCATGAAATGCTTTGACCTTGTGTATGTGGGTGACGTTTTAAAACACGGTTCTCAAGCTATGCGTTGGCTGTGTCCCTCATTAGCACGTGTGCTTGCTGCTAAATTGTGTCCAGCTCTTTTGAGACCCCGTGGGCTGCAATCTGCCAGGCTCCTCTGTCAGTGGGATTTCCCAGGCAAGAATACCAGGGTGGGTTGCCATTTCCTTCTCCAAGGGGTCTTCCCAAACCAGGGATCAAACCCACATCTCTGGCATTGGCAGGCAGGTTCTTTACCACAGAGTCACCTGGGATGATACCCCTCTCATGGTTTCAGTGCAGTTCAGTCACTCAGTCGTGTCTGACTCTTTGCGACCCCATGGACTGCAGTACACCAGGCTTCCCTGTCCATCAAACTCAAACTCATGTCCATCAAGTCAATGATGCCACCCAACCATCTCATCTACTGTCGTCCCCTTCTCCTTCTGCCTTCAATCTTTCCCAGCATCAGGGTCTTTTCCAGTGAGTCAGTTCTTTGCATCAAGTGGTCAAAGTATTGAACCTTCAGCTTTGACATCAGTCCTTCTAATGAATATTCAAGACTACTTTCCTTTAGGACAGACTGGTTGGATCTCCTTGCAGTCCAAAGGACTCTCAAGAGTCTTCTCCAACCCCACAGTTTAAAAGCATCAATTTTTTGGCACTCAACTTCCTTTATAGTCCAACTCTCACATCCATACATTATTACTGGAAAAACCATAGCTTTGACTAGATGGACCTTTGTTGGTAAAGTAATGTCTCTGCCTTTTAATAAGTTGTCTAGGTTGGTCATAATTTTTCTTCCAAGGAGCAAGCATCTTTTAATTTCATGTCTGCAGTCACTTTCTGCAGTGATTTTGTAGCCCCCCATGGGACTGGATGTCATGATTTTAGTTTTCTGGATGTTCTCATGGTTTAGCAGAGGGAAAATTGAAAGTTAGGGACCAATGATGTCCTTTGCAGGTTGAGCAAGAAATTCACAGTGGTCCTGGGATAGAGGAGAGAGGAATCAGGATTTCAAATCCTTGAGCTGAGCACAAGGCAGTGAATTGCTTCTTGGGATTTATCAGAGCAGCTTGAGTGAGTCATCACCTTGTGGATTTGGGAGTAAATAATGAATCACATGCCATGGGGACAAGGAAGGAATAGGATTTCCTGCCTGTGAAAGGCTATAGTTTATATAGGGCTGCTCCTGACATTTATATCCCTTCCAAATGTCACACTTCCTCATACTGGTGACCACTCTTCTAGTCTTAGTGATGGTTACGCCTACTGAGCACCTACTATGTGCCAGGCATTGCTTTCCATGTATCAGTTCATAGACATAATCTAGGAGATGGTCTTACAGGCTAGAGTGGAGAAACTCATCATGTTAAGTTAGCTAGAGATTGTGCTTTAAGCGCATAACCATTTTCCCGAGTTGTCAGGTTCAGTAATTCCTGGGTCTGCTAAGCAGGGTTCTGAAAGGAACATTTGCCTCAGGCCTTCGCATGTTTGCATAATTTGGGTTTAGCTTACTCTGCTAATTTCAAATCCTTCAAGGGTTGGAACAATTCATATGTACAATGTAGGTGGTTGGTGACCTGTAATGATCTGAAGGAAGTACTTATCTCTCTCTTTGTAGGCTCTCCCAATCCTTGGGTAACATGGCATCTTTGTCCTTTAATATGTTTTTATATACTCTGTTGTTCATACTTCCAAATAAGACAGGCAGTTCCTATATAGGACCCTTTAAGGGCTGAACTTGGAAAGTGTGGTCATCTTCCTTTCGCGTGCTGGTTGACCTGGATACTAAGTCATAAAGTTTGCGTTCCAGGACGTACCAATTTATTTATTTTTAAAATTAATTTTTATTGGAGTATAATTGCTTTAACAATGTTGTATTAGTTTCTACTGTATGGCAAAGAGAATTAGCTATATATATATATATCTCCTCCTTTTTTGGATTTCCTTTCCATTTAAGTCACTACAGAGCACTGAATAGAGTTCCCTTGCTATACAGTAGTTTCTCCTTAGTTATCTGTTTTCTACATAGTATCAATAGTGTGTGTGTGTCAATCCCAATCTCCCAATTCACTCTCCGTTTCCCCTCCGTATCTATATATTTGTTCTATACTTCTGTTTCTCTATTTCTGCTTTGCAAATAAGATCATCTATACCATTTTTCTGGATTCCACATATATGCAGTAATATATGATATTTGTATTTCTCTTTCTGACTTACTTCACTTTGTATGAGTCTCTAGGTCCCCTCACGTCTCTACAAATGACCCAATTTTCTTCCTTTTAATGGTCGAGTAATATTCCATTGTATACGTACACCACGTCTTCTTTATCCATTTCTCTATTGATGGACGTTTAGCTTGCTTTCATGTCCTTGCTATTGTAAATGGTGATTCTATGAACATTGGGGTGCATGTGTCTTTTTGAATTAGGACATGGCAATTTAAATGAGAGACTGAGTTTTCCTGAGGTCAGACTTGAGGGTTGCGGTGCTATAGGTAATAGTAGTTGAAAAACAAAGAACCAGGTAAAGGCAAGCCAGGAAGTGAGTGGCATGGTTCCCTGGGAGGAAAGCAGAGAAGAAAAAACTGAGACCATAGTTCTCCAAAATGAGCTTCTTACAGAGCAACCCCTTACATCCTGGAAATGTGGAAGGCAGGAGCCCCCAGTAGACGCTGAGTTATCCCTTTTCTGTGCTCATGTGTGTTGCAATAATTAGGAGGGCACACAACTGATGGAGTCTCCTAGCCTGTAGAAACATGGGAGGACATGTGGCTTTATAAGTCTACTTAGATAAATTAAAAATTTAAGAGCAATAATGTCAGCAATAGTCACCATTAAACAGAGATCTCAGGAGTGGAACAGACCTTTTAAGCATCTGTTTTACTTGCGGCCCAGTATTTATCTCTTTGGCTCAGGCCCAAGGACAGAGCTGGCAAGGACCCAAACCTATCCCCAGAGTTGCCTCTTGGGATCTAACAACTCCAGACAGCCAGAATTGAAAGCTGTCTCTCCGGGTTTCAGAGGTCTGTTGGAATAATTCTGAGCTATTTCAGAGAATGCATTAGAAAATGGAAACAATTCAAGAATTATTTGTCTTGCTTGCTTTCAAAATCAGCTCTTAGGAAAGGGTTGAAATGAGTTATAAATCCTTTTGGAGAGAATGTGTACATGGTGCAATGCATGCCTAATTGGTCTGGTTTCTTACTGTGAGATGTTTATATGTGATGGAGAAGCTTGTAAATTTTGGATCCTTCAAGGGTCTAACCCAAAGGGTCATTCAGAGGTGGCTTGATGACATCACTGTCCATCACAGTTCTTTGTGTCCCAGCATGCACCTTGCCTGATGCTCGGCTGGCTCTGCTTCTGACCCTGAAGCCTGGCCTGGGAAACTGTGGGAGCCTCACATATGAAGGATCTGAGGCAGTTCCTTGTTCATCTCACAGACGCACACACCAATTCCGCTGGAGGATGCACCGTTATCTCTGTCTCTCCAGATTTTTTTTTTTTTTGTCACGCTCAGGGTTTCTTCCTACTTTGCCAAGCCTTCTTTCTTATCCACCACTTTCCATTCCCTATTTTTATTTCCCTCTTCTGACCATGAAGGCTCCAAAGCTGGCATTGACTACCCTTTGATACATGAGTTTAATAGCAGTGGAGGGGAAAGTCCTGAGTGGATGTGAATGGCTATGGGGCAGGGCAGGGTGAGTGGACTCGGGTCCACCCTCAGCCCAAGGTACTGGACTGCGGACGTGGTCTAAGGGACACACAGCCACGCTTGTCATCGGAGCTGAGTTGTGTGCATTCCTCCCATCCTGCTGCTTTGTGTCCTGACCTCAGATGAAATAAAAATTCAAACCAGAGCCTGAGGCTGAGAGTTTTGGGTGGGTGGGAATCGTGATGTGAAATGCAAGGCTGATGTAAGCCTTGTGTGCCTCCCACCTGTCCTCCCAGCAGAATGTCCAGGTGGAGGGCCAGGTGAGGGTCAGAGACCAGCCCTGCCCTCGACAAGAGGACAGGAGTCTGGGCACAGTCACGTGCTGGGCTCTGAGACTTCTTCCTGAGTAACAGCAGTATTTACACCTTGGAGATTCTTCACACATGTGACTCATGGCTCTTTTCTCAAATCTGGAAGAAATCAGTCAAAGAACAATGTGCTTCTGCAGACAGATGAGCAAACTGGCAGACAGATGGGGGAGAGTTAGATAAACAGAGATGGACAAAGGTGAGCCAGTAGCGTGCAATGTGTCCAAAGCAACAGAAGTTTGGTGTTTGGATATATTTCCAACTCACTAAGTAACCACCTGCTTCTTGTATTTCTTTTTTTTTAAAGGATAAGCTTTTTTTAAAAGCTATTAAGAGACATCAAAATGATTCTTAGGCATTAGGCTGCTGTTAAAATGTTTTGATGGATTTAGAATAAATATGTTGGAGACATATGGATTTCATTTTTTTCTTTAATTAAATGTGAAGATGTTAAAATAAAAGTAAAATTCTCTACTAAAATAGAGTTTGATATTTTTTATGGGAGGGTTTATTAAACAAGGTTTATATGCAAATCAAAATAAGTGTGTTTAAGGCATGGATACACTGGAGCTTCCCTGGTGGCTCAGATGGTAACTGAGCTCTGCCTGTAGTGCAGGAGACCTGGATTCGATCTCTTGGTCGGGAAGATCCCCTGGAGAAGGGAATGGCAACCCATTACAGTATTCTTGCCTGGAGAATTCCATGGACAGAAGAGCCTGGCTACAGTCTATGGGGTCACAGAGTTGGATACCACTGAGTGACTAACACTTTCACAGTTTCATTTTCTATGGATACCCTAAAGGCTGCTTAAAGAAAATGAAGTCGCTCAGTCATGTCAGAGTCTTTGTGATCCCATGGATTGTAGCTTACCAGGCTCCTCTGTTCACGGAATTTTCTAGGCAAGAGTACTAGAGTACTAAGGCTGCTTCTAGGCAAGAATACTGGAGTACTAAGGCTGCTTAGATCAATTAATATTGGGTAAGGCAGAGACTGGAGGCTTTCTTTGAGAGCTAAGCTGGTTAAATTACTAGAAAGTTAAAGTGAAGTCGCTCAGTGGTGTCTGACTCTTTGTGACCCCATGGACCATAGCCTGTCAGGCTCCTCTATCCATGGGATTTTCCAGGCAAGGATACTTGAGTGGGTTGCCATTTCCTTCTCCGGGGAATCTTCCCCACCCAGGGATTGAAACTGGGTCTCTTGCACTGTAGGCAGACTCTTTACTGTCTGACCCACCAGGGAAGCCTGGTTAAATTACTAACATGTGCAATAGTATCTGTAGGAGTCATCAAGAAAGAGTCTCTCACTTTCTACACACAACCTAGGCTTAGAAGTCTCATTAAGAGTGCCTGGGTGTGCAAAGGATCACAGTTGGTGAGGTTCTTGGAGAAAATCTGTGGATGAATTTGAGTAAAAGTTTTGCCTGGAGTCTGGACATGTGAACCTCAACGGGAAAGTTTTCCTTTGTGTACTGATATCAGTTAAGGAACAGGGCTACCTGTAGGAAGTTGTCATTTCTACCCAAGAGACCCAGTCTGTAGAGGCAAAGGGTAGATGACTGATTAACTCAGCCTGATGACATTCATTCATTCACATCACTCAACCAGACTCTGAACAGCCTTCTGATTATAATTTGGCTCCCTCAGTAGCCCTTCTTCCAGGCTGTGACATTTCCTAAGTGGCTTCTGGTTTATGCATCAGGCTGCTGTGAGTTTAGTTCATGTGAGTTTGGCTCCCTGAGCTCAACATTCTCTATGGGCCTTGACTAAGGCAAGTTGCTGCTCTTGAGGGCCAGACTCTGGACCATGGTGATGACTCCAACCATCACTTGCCAGGCCTGTCTAGAACAGTATCACCATTCAACCACACTGCAGTCATTTCTTATTAATGTAATTATACCACGACAGAGGGTGACACCTACCATCCTTTCCTAGCTGATTGCACTCCACACACTACATGAATCCTTCCAGTAAAACTACTTAGTAATTCTACAGGACTATTACTCACTGTCATTTACAGATGAGAAAATGGAGACAAAATCAAACAAAGGGCTTTTCCAAAAATCTTAGTTAACAGTCTGTGGGGACTCTTGTATGAGGCCAGACGGGATAGTACAGAGTCCATGTGCCCAACCGCACACTGACCAACCTGCTAAACTGGCTCAGAAGACAAGCCAGCCATAGACAGCCAGGAGATCACCTCAAGGTGTGCACACCTGTCTGGACAGATGTATTGAATTAACTTTGATTTATAAGTGTTTTTGCATTCATGACCCTTCACTAGGAATTGTGTAGGAACTGGAGATGGTAAGAAATGATGGTCTGTGTCTCTACTCTCCTTTCCCTCTTGCTTCACATCTCCAGCCCTTCTCCCCAGCCTCACTTTCAACCAAAGACCCAGCTTCCTCTTTCATTGAGAAAGCTGGCGCCCTCATAGGGAAAGGCCCACCGATCACTGGGTGTCACCTGCCCACCTGTGCCTCCTTGCCTGTCTCCTCTGGGCTTGGTCCTGTTATTAGCCATGAACCCCCCAGGCCCCCATTTGAGGCCACCCATCTTCACCCTATGCTTCAGATTCACACCCTTCCCTTTTGCCTGTTAATGGACACCACAGCTCAGCCCTTTTCCTCTTTCTTAGCGCTTTCAGCTTCTTCCAGTTTGCTGTCATTAATTATCCTCAAAAGAAAAATCTCTCCTTGTCCCACCCACATTCCCCTGTTGATTTTGGTCTTCATTTCTCTGCTCTCTTTTTTACAGCAAGCTCTTCAGATGACCTGCTCCTTCTGCCTGGCCGATCATTTCTGCCTCTCTCTCTTCCTTTCTTAGGAGTGACTCATTCCCAGGCGCTCAGCAGCTCCTGCCCAGTGGATGTCCCTTCTGACCCACGGCTCCTCCTCTTGCTGAATCGTCTGCGGTGGGTGGCACACTTGATCACCCCCTTTCTAGACAGTCCCCCATCCCCTCCCCCACATCCTCTGCACTTGACTGCTCACTGCTGCATTTTTCTTCTTTTTTCTTTTTCCCTTTGGCAGGTTTCTCATTATCTAGGCTGCCCCAGGGCTCAAGCCCTTTGATCTGTCCTCTACTCCATCCTCACTTTGGATTTAAATACTCGACTGTGTGCTGATGGCGGTCAACTGGAGCATTCATGTCTCCAGCCTGAACCTCCCTTGAGTTCTGGACTCACATATCTGACCGCCTTGGTTCCACCACCCTCACCTCCCTCTGGGTCAACTCCATCGTCTCTGTATCCTTCCTGACCAGCCTCACTGCATCCATCGTCACGTCTCTGAAAATCCATTCTCAATGCAGTGGTCCTTTCAAAATATACATTGGCTCTTGGCAGTATTCCTTCTCTTGCCTTCATGGAAGAATGCCAGAAGTCAGTGAGGTCTCAAGGAGCAGGGTGGTCATGTGCTCCTCCCACCACCCTCAGCCCAGGGCGGGATTGGGGGCCTGCCTCTGTCTCCACTGCTGATTCTAGAAATGAGGGTGCAAGGTTTGTGAGACCCTCTCTGGACATGGTCACCCCCCTTCAGTTTGAATCACAACTCTCTCTCTCTAATAAATAGGCAAAAGTCTTCTTAAAAGAGAAAGTGTCAGTCGTTCAGTTGTGTCTGGCTCTTGGCAACCCTGTGGACTGTCATTTGCCAGGCTCCTCGGTCCATGGGATTCTCCAGGCAAGAATCCTGGAACGGGTTGCCATTTCCTTCTGCAGGGGATCTCCCGACCCAGGGGTTGAATCTGCGCCTCCTGCATGGCAGGTGGATTCTTTATGGCCTGAACCACCAGGGAGGCTCATTGAAAAAGGATCCTGAAAGCAGAGGCCGGACTTCCAGGAACCGGGAGCTGCAGCGCTTCCCCCCATCTCCCCAAGCCCAGCTCTGGGTGGGGAGTCTCCAGCTTTTTTAGGAATCCCAAACGTCAAGCCCCATCCTGTGTTCTCCTCTGCCTCCAGCCCAGTGCTTTTGTCCTGGACCTGAGCTGGAGAGCCTGAGGTGAGGAGTAGGGGGCTAGATAGGAGAGAAAGAGGCCAGCAACCTCCGCCCTGGGGGCTGGGCCCCTCTTGGCCCCACCTTTGACTTTGGGCTCCCTCGGCTTTCCCTGCTGGTGGTCCTGTGCTTCTGAGGTTGCTGCTGCCTGCACAGCTGCTGTGAGTTCATTGGTTTGATTTTCCCTTATTTCGAAGGATAAACTTGGCCCCTTTCCAGGACAGCCGCCTCAGGGTCAGCACCTGCCAGCAGTCCAGTCCTCAACCTCCTGTGTCTGCCTGTAGATGCCTCAGGGCCAGGACACCTCTGGCAGTCCACGTCAGTCCAGTTCAGTCGCTAAGGCAAGAACACTGGAGTGGTTGCCATGCCCTCCTCCAGGGAGTCTTTCTGACCCAGGGGTCAAACCTGCGTCTCTTACGGCTCCTGCATTGTCAGGCAGGCTCTGTACCACTAGCGCCACCTGGGAAGCCCCTTGAAAGCTACCATATGATCCAGCAATTCCATTCTGGCACATATCTAAAATTACTCAAAACACCAGTTCAAAAAGATCCATGTGCCCCAATGTTCTTAGCAGAACTATTTATAATAGGCAAGATATTGAAACAACCTAAGCATCCATTGATGGATGAATGGATAAAGATGTGGTATATATTGTACAATGGGATACTACTCAATCACAGAAAAATGACATTTTCCCATTTGCATTAATGTGGATGCACTTAGAGGGCAGCATACTAAGTGAAATAAATCATAAAAGAAAGATATTGCATGATATCACTTATGTGTGAAATCTAAAAAAAGTACAACATACCAGCGAATGAAATAAAAAAGAAGCAGACTCACAGATCCAGAGAACAAACTGGTGGTTGGTTACCCATGGGGAGTGGACGGAGGGGTGATTTAGGGGTCGGGGAGTGGGAGGTACACACTGTGGGGTATAAGATAAGCTCAAGGATGGATTCTGCAACATGAGGAATGTAGTCACTATTTTGTAATAGTTCTAAGTGAAGTGTAACATTTAAAATAGTATAAAAAATAAAAAAAAAATCAATAAATAAAGCTGCACACCTTGGTTGCAGTTTCACATATCTGTGGGTTGACAGCTGAACAAACACATAGTAGGAAATGTACAGGGTGGACCCAAATGGACAGCGTCTGGGTAGCCAGAAAGTAAACAGGGAAAATGGCCAAGTCCAAGCTCAGGGCAGCGTTGGGATAACTGAATGCACAGTAGACCTCAGTGAGTGAAAGTCGCCCAGTCGTGTCCGACTCTTTGTGACCCCATGGACTCTATAGTCCATGGAAGTCTCCAGGCCAGAATACTGGAGTGGGTAGCCTTTCCCTTCTTCAGGGGATCTTCCCAACCCAGTGATCAAACCCAGGTCTCCCACATTGCAGGCAGATTCTTTATCAACTGAGCCACAAAGGAAGCCCAAGAATATTGCAATGGGTAGCCTATTCCTTCTCCAGTGGATCTTCCCAGCCCAGGAACTGAACCCAGGTCTCTGCATTGCAGGCAGATTCTTAACCAGCTGTGCTATGGGGGAAGCCCCGAATCCACAGTCAACTAGTTTAGAAAGACCAAGCAAGAGGCCAAAGATAATCAGACTCGAGACAATGTTGGTTCAATGAAGAGAAACCGCCCAATGCAAGTGCTTGAAGCTGAACCCGCCCACTGCAAGTGCCAGTGGCTTCACTGACTGGTTTCTCTTGTGTGGCCCAGGATCGAGGAAACAACATTCTTACCCTTACTCGTTCTGTTTCCAAGGTGCCCAGCCTTGAGCTGATGGTTTGATAGAAACTGGTTTGCACTTGGGTGCCGTTCAAACACTATTTGCATGTGCTGTGCCAGAAACATTGACTCCCAGTAGAGGATTTAAGAGAAAGACAAACAGACCAAAGCCTAGTTTGAAAACAGCTGATTCCGTCATGATGATTAAACCATGGGAGGTACACACTGTGGGGTATAAGATAAGCTCAAGGATGGATTCTGCAACATGAGGAATGTAGTCACTATTTTGTAATAGTTCTAAGTGAAGTGTAACATTTAAAATAGTATAAAAAATAAAAAAAAAATCAATAAATAAAGCTGCACACCTTGGTTGCAGTTTCACATATCTGTGGGTTGACAGCTGAACAAACACATAGTAGGAAATGTACAGGGTGGACCCAAATGGACAGCGTCTGGGTAGCCAGAAAGTAAACAGGGAAAATGGCCAAGTCCAAGCTCAGGGCAGCGTTGGGATAACTGAATGCACAGTAGACCTCAGTGAGTGAAAGTCGCCCAGTCGTGTCCGACTCTTTGTGACCCCATGGACTCTATAGTCCATGGAAGTCTCCAGGCCAGAATACTGGAGTGGGTAGCCTTTCCCTTCTTCAGGGGATCTTCCCAACCCAGTGATCAAACCCAGGTCTCCCACATTGCAGGCAGATTCTTTATCAACTGAGCCACAAAGGAAGCCCAAGAATATTGCAATGGGTAGCCTATTCCTTCTCCAGTGGATCTTCCCAGCCCAGGAACTGAACCCAGGTCTCTGCATTGCAGGCAGATTCTTAACCAGCTGTGCTATGGGGGAAGCCCCGAATCCACAGTCAACTAGTTTAGAAAGACCAAGCAAGAGGCCAAAGATAATCAGACTCGAGACAATGTTGGTTCAATGAAGAGAAACCGCCCAATGCAAGTGCTTGAAGCTGAACCCGCCCACTGCAAGTGCCAGTGGCTTCACTGACTGGTTTCTCTTGTGTGGCCCAGGATCGAGGAAACAACATTCTTACCCTTACTCGTTCTGTTTCCAAGGTGCCCAGCCTTGAGCTGATGGTTTGATAGAAACTGGTTTGCACTTGGGTGCCGTTCAAACACTATTTGCATGTGCTGTCCAGAAACATTGACTCCCAGTAGAGGATTTAAGAGAAAGACAAACAGACCAAAGCCTAGTTTGAAAACAGCTGATTCCGTCATGATGATTAAACCATGAGCCACCTCCCCTCCCACCCCTTCCCCAACCCCTGCAGTCAGCCCTTTTCAGTTTTCCTTTCCAGGTTTCTCAAGACAAGTCTAGACTTTCTCAGAAAGTCTAGGCAGGACTGCCCTTTCCTACAGAAAACACACCGGCCTTATTTGCAACTTCTGCTCTGTCAGTGGTTGTTAGGTGAAGCAACCACATGAGCATATTTCTGTGGTTTTTATCTGATGACATCAACACATATCCCTGCAGGGTGTGTTTGGGGAAATCATTGATTCAAGGGATGCTTCCTCCCCCTAAACAAGAAATTTGAGGCTAAAGTATAAAACACAGGTGAATAAGTTGTTTTCTAAATGAAGGGAAAGAGCCAGGATATTTTGCGAATGCATCAAACCTAGTGTGGAGTGAGTGACATGAAATTAGGCTAAAAGGTCACTGAGTCTGAAACCCGCAGGTGAGTTTGCTCTTTCTTCTGGAAGGAGAAATATTGCTGGACACCCTGTGTCTCCACCTATTGCTAGATGATCGGCGAGAGGTGTGTTCTGAGGCTCTTGTCCCCCTTAGTCTCCCTGTCCAGAGTCTTTATATCCTGGGACTGTGGATTTGGACACTGCTGTTTTAGTTTGAACAGGATACCAGATTCCAGAACAAATGTGGGCATGTATTATCTGCCTGTCTCTGGAATGCACCAGAAATTCATACACTTAATTTGTTTGACATTTTGCAAGATAGAACACAAGTTGGAGAAGAGAAAATCAAAAAAGAAAAGGAATCACGAGATTTTCTTAAAGAAAGGGTAAGTAAAAAAAAAAAAAGACTTATATCTGACAACATCCTCAATAGGAAGGATGGATAAATGGTTTCATTTAGGAAATGAGCCCTTTTTGTGGTTTCCAGTTCGCTGTCAATCTGCATCATGAGAACAAAAAGCATTCCTTTGAATAACTGAGGCTTGAGAAAGAAAACACAGCAAAATGCTGGTTGTAAACTAAGTAACCTTTGAGGATAATTGAATTATTTCTGTGCCTTAAGTTATAATGTCACATAGCATTGTGACTGTTGTTGCCTTTACAGGTTTTTTTTTTTTAAAAAGAATTACCTTATTTAAAGAGGAACAGAGCTAAAAAGTAGTTCTTAGAATATGCTCATTTTCTACTTATTTCCTTAAGCGGTGACGTGGAATTCCCAGCACGCAGCTTCGTGAGATGGGAACGGTTTATTCAGCAGCATTGTGGGTTAGATGAGCGGCAAAGCAGGTATGTGCACAAAAACTCGCTAGAAGTTCCTGAATGGGTCGGATGTTGCTCCAGTGGGCTCGCTGATCAGCTAACTTCTTCCTCCAGCACAGCTCAGCCCCACAGCCAGGAGCCAGGACTGGTCAGGGTGATGGAAGATGTTAGCAACAGATCATTGTTAAGAGCTGTGCCCAGCATGAGAGACCAGTGAACATGTTTGTTCCAATCATGTTTGTCTGTATTTTTGCTCAGGTGAAATCCTATCAGGGGAGCTAGAGTGTTGAGTAAACTATGCCTACCACTGAAACCCAAAGAGGGGAAAATTGTCAAGGTGAATCGGATGGGGGGAAGTGGGGTGGGAAGAAGAGGAAGGCTGGAGTGGCATGTTGGGAAGGGTCAAGGGAATAGGGGGGAACAGTACTGACCCCACCGCAGAGCTGTCTTCTTTCTCACACACCCACTCTGAAAGCAGCCACCCTCCATGACGTCCTGATACACAGTTCTGTCTTGAGACTCACCTACCACTTGCGCCCGAAGCCAGTGCTAGAATGTGAGCTCCCTGAGGACGAGCACTGTCTAGTGATCCTCTCATGCTCACCTACAGCTCTTCAGTAAGGTTTGCAGAGGGAATGCTTGAGAAAGCAAAAGGAATCTGCTCTCTACAGTAAGTAAGTAAGTGTTAGTCACTCAGTCGTGCCCGACTCTTTGCAACCCCATGGACTGCAGCCCACCAGGCTCCTCTGCCCATGAGATTTTCCAGGCAAGGATACTGGAGTGGGTCACCATTTCCTTCTCCAGGAGATCTTCCCAACCCAGTCGTGGAATTCCCAGCACGCAGCTTCGTGAGATGGGAACGGTTTATTCAGCAGCATTGTGGGTTAGATGAGCGGCAAAGCAGGTATGTGCACAAAAACTCGCTAGAAGTTCCTGAATGGGTCGGATGTTGCTCCAGTGGGCTCGCTGATCAGCTAACTTCTTCCTCCAGCACAGCTCAGCCCCACAGCCAGGAGCCAGGACTGGTCAGGGTGATGGAAGATGTTAGCAACAGATCATTGTTAAGAGCTGTGCCCAGCATGAGAGACCAGTGAACATGTTTGTTCCAATCATGTTTGTCTGTATTTTTGCTCAGGTGAAATCCTATCAGGGGAGCTAGAGTGTTGAGTAAACTATGCCTACCACTGAAACCCAAAGAGGGGAAAATTGTCAAGGTGAATCGGATGGGGGGAAGTGGGGTGGGAAGAAGAGGAAGGCTGGAGTGGCATGTTGGGAAGGGTCAAGGGAATAGGGGGGAACAGTACTGACCCCACCGCAGAGCTGTCTTCTTTCTCACACACCCACTCTGAAAGCAGCCACCCTCCATGACGTCCTGATACACAGTTCTGTCTTGAGACTCACCTACCACTTGCGCCCGAAGCCAGTGCTAGAATGTGAGCTCCCTGAGGACGAGCACTGTCTAGTGATCCTCTCATGCTCACCTACAGCTCTTCAGTAAGGTTTGCAGAGGGAATGCTTGAGAAAGCAAAAGGAATCTGCTCTCTACAGTAAGTAAGTAAGTGTTAGTCACTCAGTCGTGCCCGACTCTTTGCAACCCCATGGACTGCAGCCCACCAGGCTCCTCTGCCCATGAGATTTTCCAGGCAAGGATACTGGAGTGGGTCACCATTTCCTTCTCCAGGAGATCTTCCCAACCCAGGGATCAAACCTGGGTCTCCTGCACTGCAGGCAGATTCTTTACTGACTGGGCTACAAGGGAAGCTCTTTACAGTACACCAGTTCAAGAAGTGTCCTTTGCTTCCTGCCGTGGGCCAGGTGCAGATGGTTAGCTGAGCGCCCAGACGGGAAGTGCGTGAGAACGAGACAGAGCGACTCCCCTCAAACTGCTCACAGTTCAGTTAGGGTCACAGCAGCTGTGTGACCATTTCCACAGGAAACGTGTACAGGCCGAGGTGCTGGCTGCGGTTTTCGCTGGGCAGGGCAGCGTGTTCGGGGAACAAAGCTGGGCTGCGTTGTTAGACTGGGACAGCTCGTCCATGCTCAGTGGCTTCCTAGGGATCCTCCGTGTCATACCGAGTTCTTGGTTATGAGGGCTCCTGACCCTGGTAAAGGCAGCGTGGTGGCGGTGGTGGCAGCAGCTGTGGCAGACACTGGCTGCTCTGACTCCACTGCTGGGCCAGCTAAGGACACGATGGCTTTAGGTTTCCTGGAGGTTATTTCCAGGTGCAAAGGAAGACCTGTTATTAAAAATAACACCTCCCTCTCCTCTCGTAACGTCCGGACTCTGTTGCTTGTAGTTTAGCTTTACAGACAGATTGACATCAAAAAGCTTGAAGCAGATGGCCAGTTGATGGGGGAAAAATCAGTGTCTGCCTTGCAAAGACGGGTGTGTGTGAGTGTGTGTGTGTGTGTGTGTGTGTGTGTGTGTGTGTATGTGTGTGTGTGTAACCTGTGCATCGCTGGGTTTCGAAGAGAGATGGGTAGTAATTCCAGGTTGGATAAAGAAGGTTCATAAAGAAGCAGTACTCTCCCACTCTTGAATTTGAAGGTGGCCTGGGTTTTGTAGAATGCCAAGCAGTAGCAGAATAATGTTGTGACTGATGTATAAGTTCTTGGCGGGGGTGGTCCTGAAATTTACAGCTCATGCCTCATTTTGAAGGGACAAAATATAGGCACTGTCCCTGAAGAAGGGATCACGCTAGATTTTGTCAAGCATCTTGTATGCCACCTCACGCTTCCAGAGAGAGGCAATGAGAGTTTCGGTTTGGGGAAAACTCAGACTTCTGCACGAGGAGGGCTTGAACCACTCCAGGGCTACCGGCCAGATCATTATCTTCTCACTTGAGGGAAGTGGGAAAGGTGGAGAGGATGCGTCTCTGGATTTTAATTCTCCCCCTAAAAGTAGGCTTGGTTGGGAACCTCATGGAATGTCACTCTCTCAGCTAGGGGTTTGCAGTAGTGAAGGAAGAAGAAGGAAGTGTAGAGAGTCACACAAGGGTTTTGAGTTTCGTCTTACATTGGTTCTCCAAGGTTAATAGGTTGTTGGTGACGTGTTTTCTTTTTTTGAGAGATTGCAATGTTCTATAATTTGATGGCGTAGCAAATGTATGGATGATATTGCTGTTAAATACATCAAAATGTACACTCAAGTTTTTGGGAAATAAATTTAGAAAATTCTGTGTTCAGTGCAAAGTGTTTTTACTCGGGCCTTTCCACTCATGGAGTATTTCCCAAGCTGAAAACTTTTTGTTAGGAAAAGTTGAGAGCTAGTGGACCACATGCTCCAGGGAAAACAAAGTAAGAACTCACTCTAAGTTTTTAGAAGGCAAATTTTTTCTTTCTATATTTTTCTTTGTATTGAAATAGACATCAAGGACCTCATCAAACCAATTACAAAATGAGTGTAAAGGGAGACCAAGGTCAAAATATTTTTTAAAGATCTCTAAAAATGATGCCTCTGTCTTGCACGCTAACAAGAATGCAATTGATATTGTGAACATTTACAGTACAGGTATTAACAGTGTGTATATGAATATTTAGTCATTCAGTCATGTCTGATCCTTTGCAACCCTCTGAATTTAGCCTGCCAGGCTCTTCTGTCCATGGGATTCTCCAGGCAAGAATGCTGGAGTAGGTTGCCATTTTCCTCCTCCAGAGGATCTTCTCCACTCAGGGGTCGAACCTGCATCTCCTGTGTCTCCTGCACTGCAGGCAATAGAGTCATTACTAAAAAAAAAAAAAAATTTAGAGAATGTATGGAGAAGGACCCATGGACAGAGGCGTCTCGAGAAGGAGGAAGTGTTTCAACAGGAGACGCTCACTCTCTTGACACTGATGAGGAAGATTTAAAACACAACTCTTCATGAAAGCTTGAGTCCATCGAGGACGTCTGTGTCAGGAACTGAGCCTCACACTTGAGATGCACTGGGAATAAGATACCATTCTGTGTTTCAGAGTTCGCAAACTGCCCTCACGGACAGAATGCATTGCAGGTCACAAAGAAAAAGTACTGTCACACTGCTATATTTGATAACAAACAAGGACCTGCTGTATAGCAAGGGGAACTCTCATCAATCCTCTGTAATAACCTAAAAGGGGAAGTAACCTGAAAAAGAAGAGAAACGTATATGTGTGACAGAATCACTTCGCTGAACATCTGAAACTCACACAATGCTGATCAGCTATGCTCCAATCTAAAACAAAAATTTTAAAAATGAAGATGAGAAAAAAGTAAAAAAAGAAAGAATGAAAGGAAAAGTGTCATTGTTCCTGAATCCTAGGCCCTGATGCAAAGTCCTCAGGGGTCCATGGGGCTTATACGTACACATGAGTAGGTTGTGTTTGCATTTATGTGTATGCGTATGTGGTATGCACACGACTGCATATCATTTGTGTGTGCATGTGTGCAAGCTTTTGTATACATGTTCACTCATGTGTGACTGGTACACGTAAATGTCTATATGCACACCTGGGTGTGAGTGTGTGTGTTCACATTTTTTTTTTACACCCATGGGAGCCCTCCCTCAAGGTAGTAGAAATAAGTAACTTGGGTGCTGGTTTCCAGCTGTCTCCAAGTAGCTGGGTCATCTTCTAAGAGCCTCTCCACCTCCCTGGGTCTTCGGCAATTCTTGGAAGCAGGCTTGCCCTGGAATCTAGGGAGTGGCAAGCTTTTTCTGGAAAGGGCCAGCTGTTCAGTATTTTATACTTTGCAAGGCACATGTAGTTTCTGTTGAAAATCTTTATTTTTTTCCAGTCAACCTTTCAAAACTGTAAAAAGGCATTCTGAGCTCAGGCCTCATAAAAAGGGATGGAGACGTGGCCTGGCTGGAGGACCCTGCAGCTGACCCCATTCAGCGCCAGCAGGGCCGCTGTCCCTCACCCAGCAAATTCGTTGCTCTCAAGGTAGACATTTCACTGCCCTGGGGAGTTTGTCAAGGGATGGTCCTGCTCAAGCAAGTGGTCAGTACAGGCTGGTGGGAACATGGCCTGATCCAGGGCCCCCTCTGCTTCTGTTCCTGGAGGAAACATGGGGCCCTAGCTTTGCTGCTTCCTAATTGGGTGGTTTTGTCCCAGGAAGGTCTCTTCTCTGGCCGCTTGGGTAACTGTGCTTGAAACAGTTACCCTGTGAAATGGTAGGATTTAGTCTCAGTGCTGCTTGAGAGCAGGCTGTTTTGACTTCTCTTGTAGGTAAACATTCAGTTCATTCAGTCCCTTCCACATTGCAGCCCCTGCCGGTGGTCCATGCCTGTGACCTCAGGAGACTGGCCAGGGGCAGTTGCCCACCTGCTGAAGGTCGAACCGTGATCCATAGAGTGGCCGCTGCTCCTTGGTTCAGCCGTCTTAGTCTTCATGATTTGTGAGTTGTCTATGGTAGGATGTCCCACAGTGTTGGGGGGCTACTTAAAATGTTTAAAGTAACATGTTCACGTTGCTACTTTGCCAACAGAGAAAACTTTCTGCTCAAGAAACACTTGCAGGTTTCTTGATTCCCAGGGTGTGTCAGCTGAGCTGGGGCTCAGAGTGCCAAAGTCAGACACTGCAGGCGGGTCACTTGGGCTCGATGAATGTATGTGCATGTCCTCTTGAAAGCCTCTGAAAGTGTGGGCTGGGAATGCCACCTCAGAGGCCAGGCACTCATGGTGCTGCCCCTAAATTCACAGGCTTTCTGGACAGCTGAGAGTCACCCAAGGGTGAGCATCGCTCTCCCACCTGTCCCCCTCTCCCTGGTCTCCCCACCTGCCCACCTCCTCTGGGGCCCCTCAGCTCTCTGTCTTTCTCTTTCCTCTTTTTCCTCTCCTCCAGGGTCTGTTTTGTTGCCAGATTCACCTTCCAAAGGTTTGCCCACCGATGTCACAAGTTATCTTTTACTCAGAGAAACTTCACAACTGCCCAAAGTCAAAATCAAAACCCAAACTCCACAGCGACTCAGATATCTATAGAGTTGGACAATAAAGAATGCTGAGCGCCAAAGAACTGATACTTTTGAATTGTGGCTCTGAAGCAGACTCTTGAGAGTCCCTTGGACAGCGAGGAGATCCAACCAGTCCATCCTAAAAGAAATCAGTCCTGAATATTCATTGGAATGCTTTGGCCACCTGATGCGAAGAGCTGACTCGTTGGAAAAGACCCTGATGCTGGGAAAGATTGAAGGTGGGAGGAGAAGAGGACGACAGAGGAAGAGATGGTTGGATGATATCACTGACTCAATGGACATCAGTTTGAGCAAACCCCAGGAGATGGTGAAGGACAGGGAAGCCTGGCGTGCTGCAGTCCATGGAACTGCAAAGAGTCAGACACAACTGAGCAACTGAATGATGACAACAACAACATATCCTCCCCCATCTACATCTTTATTTTCATCTTAGAACATCATGCTAAAACAAGGCGCCTGGATCTCACCCCCAGTGCCTGGGTTCAGCTGGCTGGGGCAGGGCCCACTTTCTGGGCTGAGAACCATGGTTTCCAGTGTCCCTGCTCAAACCAGCTAGACTCCTCATAGACCCTTGAATTTGCTAAATGACAATGTGTGTCACTTCTAGGGTTGGAATAAAATGGCGAAGGCCATTAACTATAAACAACCTGAACTATGCCACGGGCCCTCCTGCCTCTCAGCTTCTGCAGCTGCAGTTTCCTGCCCCTCTTCTCTTTGTTACTCTTCCGTGTGGCCCTAGAGTTTCTCGTCCTCAGAGAAACCTTCTTCCAGTTCAGCCCAGGGTCCCTAGGCTGAGTAGATGATGCTGTGTGTTGGATCCTATCCACCCAGCATATCCATCTAATTCTGACTTTCCCGTTCCTGACTCGACTGCACCTGGGCAGCTTGGCAGAAGGATGGACTGGAGTTAATTCTGAGATGAGATATGGTTCCTAGGAAAAGGCCCCTTCTGCACAGAGCAGGGCTCACTGGGTCCTACTTCTAGGGTGTGGCTGGCGGGGAGAGGAGGGACAGTTTTGAAACCAACACAGTGGGTTGATGTCCCATGAAACCGTAGATGGCACACAAAGGTGCCTGTGTCAGGTGGTTGGCAAAATCCCACAGTGTCGTTACCCGTTCACAGTCCTGGCTAAATAACTACTTTTTGAGTTGACTGGATATGACACTTTCAAAACAACTTGAATGTTCACAGTTCCCCAAATCCAAGCTAAAGCCAAGTGAAATGCCTCTTACTCAAAACACTATGCAAGGAAACCAGTTATTGCAAAGAACGTAAGTACACGTTAAATGTCTTCTTGTGAATATCAGCCCCTGTCTGGCGATTTTCACATGCAGGTGTCTTAACATCAAGGGCTGGTGCTTGGGAATGTGTCTGAGGTATAACAGCCATCATTTTCTAAATTAACTTAGACACAAAACAGAAGTAGACCCACAGACATAGAAAACAAACTTCTGGATACCAAAGGGGAAGGAGGGAGGGATAAACTAGCAGGTTAGGATTAACATACACACAGTGCTTAAAGCGGCTCAGATGGTCAAGAATCCACACTGTAGTGAAATCCATCAAATTTACCCCTTTGTTATCAGTGTCTGAGAATAGTAAAAATATAATAATAATAGAAGAAAACAATAAAAATCAGTTCTCTTTTACATATAAAATGCAAACTGCTAGAATCAAAGTGTTGTAAAATGCTTTTTTCTCTTCCCCCTTTCTCCTGCATTGTGTTCATATATACAGAGGTTTTTAATTAGCAAGTAGAATATTTTCTTCCAATAAATTCAGTGATTCATTTACATGCATCTCACGTCAAAACTTCTGAAGAAAATCAAAATGCATGTGGGCCTTCATTCCACTGCCTTGCGGTGCTCATAAAGCACACTGATATAAGATGTAGATACTAGTGCAGAGAGCATGGATTCAATCCCTGACTGGGGATTGATAACCTCTGCATATATGGATTTTTAATTTGGGATTATTTAGTTTCATCTCAAGGAGGCCGTGAAAGTCCCTAGAGAGCTTTTTAAATAGAAAGGATATTCTGTCAGAAATTTGGGAGAGGAAATCAATCATTTCTGGAGATGTTTTGCGTCCTAATGTCTTGCTTTCAAGTTTTCCACGGATGGCATTTTCCATCACTTTATTTTGAAATGTGCAAACTTTCATGAGGTAATGTCTCTAAGAGCATAATCCCAGGATAGAGACTTCCTGTTCTTTCACCTTCTTTTTGAAGATACTGAAGACACCTGCTAAAAAAAAATGTAGAAATAAATTTTTAAAAGGCTGTGTCCTACAATTACATGATCGCCTATTTTTGCCTTCCACATTAGAGAATGCTATTGGAAAACTTCAGAGGAGCCGGGGGAAAAAAAAAAAAAAAGATCAGAAACCAGATGACTTTAAAGAGGGAGGGGGAGCGTGGTGGAGATGATCCTAGGCGGGCCTGATCTAATCAGATGAGCACTTAAAAGAAATTGAACTCCTCCTTGCAGGAGAGATTTGAAGCAAGAGAAGGATTTGAGGGTGAGAGGGCACACAGAGGGAGCTACACAGCAAGGACTTTAGGAGCTGAGCCTGTCCTGGGCCTGCAGCCAACAAAAGCATGGGAACCCCAGTCCTAACACCTCAAGGAACCGAATTCTGTCAACAGTCATGTGAGTCTGCAAGAGCACCTGGAAAGGAGTGCAACACTTGCAGATACCTTGACTGCAGCTTCGAGGAACCTTGAGTGAAGGGCCTCCTTAACCTGCACTTGACTTCCGAAAACCCCCGGAAACCACATGATAATAAAGGAGGCACGTGAAAGCCTCATGGCTTGTGGTGGTTTTTTAACTGCAATCAGAGGACTGTGTGCTTTCTCCTCCCCAAAACACCCTTTCTCAAAATAGCTTTCCTTCATGATTTCTTAATGCCCTGCCCCTGCCAGGGCTGAGCTGTCATCTCTGGCAGAAGAAATGACATGAGAAAGCAAAGTTTGATATGATTGGAGACATTCTCCCAGAACAGAGTGGGGTGGAAGGAAAGGGGATCCTGTGTACATTCTAAGAACTCTTTATGCAACCTGCTGTCAAAACTCCTAATGCAGTGGCCACAACCCTCCAAGACGTGGAAGGACAACGTTATAAAAAAGATCCTCTATCTGTTGTCAAGAGCTTCAAGGTAACTTAAGTCTAGATCGGAGACTGGGTTGTGTTTTCAAGAGTGAACTAGGAGTGTGGTTGCCCACACTCTTACTATGACAGCTCCCCCGTCCTGTGTGGTGACCGCCCAGCCCCATCCATAGTGTTCCCACTCTGTCTCTTCACGGTGGGGTAGTTTAGTAGCTCAGTTGTCTCCGACTCTTTGTGACCCCATGGACTGCAGCCTGCCAGTCTCCTCTGTCCATGGGCTTTTCCAGGCAAAAGTACTAGAGTGGGTTGCCATTTCCTTCTCCAAAGGATCTCCCCAAACCGGGAATGGAACCCAGGTCTCCTGCATTGCAGGCAGAGTCTTTACCAACTGAGCTACAAGGGAAGCACCATGTCTCTGCATGCACGTATGCTACGTTGCCTCTTTGAAACCCTATGAACCACATAGGCTGCCAAGCTCTTTAGTCCAAGGGATTCTCCAGGCAAGAGTACTGGAGTGGGTTGCCATGCCCTCCTCCAGTGTATCTTCCCAGCCTAGGGATCAAACTCTCATTTCTTAACGTCTCTTGTATTGGCAGGCAGGTTCTTGTTGCAGCATCACCTGGGAAGCCCTGTCTCTGACCAGTGGCTTTTCTCTGAGAGCAAAGGCATGGGTCAGTAATGAGGGTTTGGGGGTGGATCATCTGGTCTTTTCAAACACCTTAAAGAATCTTGTGTAATTAGAGCTAACCTGCCCTAATTTCAAATCAAAAGACGACATGATAAATATCCTCTAGAAATAGTCAGCGAAAGGCACTTTTAATAAGGTGTCACACATACAGGCTACTTTTAAATATAACCTATGATTAAGTCTGAAGATGTGCCCACTGGAGGAAGCTGGGATACAGACTCACTCCCAGCAGAAGGAGAGCTGCTGGCCAATCCACTCTTTCCACTTTGCTGCAACTCAATCGGCTTAAAGGTCAACTTTCATGCTGGTCTCATAGCCATAGACCATGGCTTATGAGAGAATAGAACTCTGGCTTTTGCTCCTTGAGGGCTGGAATCATGAGTTTTAGGGGTCTTACCCCAGTTCCTGGGACTTCCCCAGTGGCTTGAGTGGTAAAGAACCCACCTGCCAGTGCAGGAGGTGCAGGCGATGTGGGTTCGATCCCTGGGTGGGGAAGATGCCCTGGAGGAGGAAATGGCAACCCACTCCAGTATTCTTGTCCGGAGCATCCCACAGACAGAGGATCCTGGCAGGCTACCGTCCATGGGGCTGCAAGAGAGTCAGACACGACTGAGGACCCATGCACATCTCCAATCCCAGCGCGGAGCTGCCACATGGAAAGCTTCCTAATATGCTGATTTAACCAGGTAACCTTCACTCATTTCCCCCTTGCCTGATCCAACCTTGTGCTTCTGTTCTTTCCTAAATTCTACTCTCCCTCTGTCCAGCTGGATGAGTAATAACATGACCACCCATCCGCTCACCCACAGAATGTTCTCCTCCATCCCCACCCTCCTGAATGACTCCTCTCACATTCCTGAGCTGGCTTGGGGGCTCAGAGTGGTCTCCTTTTGACCCAGAAGTTTCTGTCCCTCATGACCCGTGGGGAAGTTCAGTCTGAAGAGTCTTGGGGAATCTTCAAAGTGAGAGATTCTTAGGACAATGCTGTAGGGCTTTGGTAGGATTAGCCTGTCTTACAATCATGCCTTAGCCCCAAGTCAGCACAGGTCCTATGTTTTACTGAGATACCCTCTCCCTGAACCACAGTCATAGGTTGGCTTATGGCTTCCTATGTGGTGCAGTGGTAGATAATCCACTTGCCAATACAGGAGTCGCAGGAGAAGCAGGTTCAATACCTGCGTCAGGAAGATCCCCTAGAGGAGGGAATCGTAACCCACTCTAGGATTTCTCCCTGGAAAATCTCATGGACTGAGGAACCTGGAAGGCTGCAGTCCAAGGAGTTGCAAAGACTCAGACACGAAACAGAGCATGCACACAAGCATAGGTGGCTTATTGCAAAACCAGCCACACTCACACTTGGTTATAATTTTCAGCAGCTGCTATCACCATTAGTGCATCAAGCCCTTCTTAGGTACCTGCTGTATGCCAGTTACTGTCCAGGTCCTGGGAACACAGCAGTGAGCAAGACAAAGTCTTTGTGGAATTTATGTTTTGGTGGGAGTCAAAACAGGAAATAATAGCTGCATGTTATAGATGTAATGTAAATTTCAGGAAGCAGTATGTGATATAAATGAAAAGGTGTAAGAATATTTAAGTAACGGGGTGGTGGCTATTTTAGGGTGGGATTGCCTCCCTGATTAGATGACACTTGAGAAGAAATAAGACGCACACTTCATGGGGGGAAGGTGATGTAACAGAGGCAACAGTAAGTGCAAAGTCTTGAGCTTAACAGTTGCTTCACTTCAAGCTCTTTAGTAACTGTAGCCACGAAATTAAAACATACTTGCTCCTTGGAGGAAAAGCTATGACAAACTAGACAGTGTATTAAAAAGCAGAGACATCAATTTGTTGACAAAGGTCCATCTAGTCAAAGCTGTGGGTTCTGCAGTAGTCACGTCTGAATGTGACAGTTAGACCATAAGGAAGCCTGAGTGCAGAAGAACTGATGCTTTTGAGCTGTGGTGCTGGAGAAGACTCTTGGACGGCAAGGAGATCCAACCAGTCCACCCTAAAGGAAATCAACTCAGAATATTCATTGGAAGGACTGATGCTGAAATTGAAGCTCCAATACTTTGGCCACCTGATGTGAAGAACTGACTCATTGGAAAAGACCCTGATGCTGGGAAAGATTGACGGCAGGAGGAGAAGGGGACGCAGAGGATGAGATGGTTGGATGGCATCACTGACTCAATGGACATGAGTTTGAGCAAGCTCCAGGAGTTGGTGATAAACAAGGAGGCCTGGCATGCTGCAATCCATGGGGTCACAAAGAGTCGGACACAACTGAGTGACTGAACAACAACAAGCTCTTCACCTCCTTAATGCCTTGATGATTTGGATACAGCCTGTCATTTCTTTCTCCCTGAATATAAGGAAAGAAAGTCAGGTGAACTGGGATAAAGCAAATGGAGGCAGGTCAGAGGAAAGTTAGAATCTTCCACCTACTTGGCCACAATTGGTGACCCCAGCTGGGCAACTGGTGCTCAGGAGCTGTGTGAGACTTGGCCAGCCAACCAAGTGTCATATTGCTGCCGTGGCTGGATGTACTGAGAAGAAAGTCTGGAGAAGGGTTGGGTGGGGTCCACAGAAACTGAGGTAGGCCATGAAGACAAGCCTGGCTCTTCTGACTCAGCTGGGCTGATGAAGGAGACAGTGGAACTATTTGCAAGGGACAGTGGAGAGGTTTGTAGGGGACAATGGAGTTGTTGGCAAGTCGCTTCTCTAAGGATGCACTGTGGTGATGCTGAAAAACTTTTGTGATCCCCCTTCAAACACCACATTCCCTTCTAGTCCTGATGCTCACCTCCTCCAATATCCTTATCGTTCCCTTTTGCCCTTAGTTTTCCCACCCTTCAGCCCACAGGTAGACTCCTCGGCCCAGGGAAGGATGGCGCACACACACACACACACACACACACACACATATACACACACTGCAAGACACACAGTGGCATTCTTGGCTTTGGCCTCCAGAACAGTGTTGGGAGCCAGGGCTTTGGAATTCAAGAGCCAAACTTTCTTTTTATTTTAAAGTTCTCCCAAGTTTTGCTTCAGGTACCAGGCACAGAGCTTGGGGCACTGAGGGAGCACTCCTGCTGTGGAAAGAAGATGCTATCACAGAGTAGCCATTCTGTTAGTAAATAGGAGCAAAGAACCCTTACTATGGGGGAAGAAAGAAGGTGGGGTGGACTTGGCCAGGCAAGAGGAAAGGGTCGGGCTGCCCCCAGCCACCTCCTTGAAGCTGGACATCTGGAGGAGCTGGAGGATGAGTCTGGGGATTGTGGTGCAGAAGAGATTTGCATCCAGTTTGCTCATGTGTGGCCCAGGGAATTGCAAACTTGCTCGAGATCTTGGTACCCAGACCTAGATCCGTTTTGAGAATTGGAGGGTCTGGTGGGGGTCTAGGCCAGCAGAGACCGTGAAGTAAGGACAAGAAGTCAGGTCCTAATGGAGACCAGGCAGCAGACACAGTGGGGAAAGGGCATCACTGTGTCAGATCCTTCCCCCAAACCCACAGGAATCTGCAAGGGAGGAGGGTGGAGCCTTGTGGGCAGATGCCCCTGCCACGGATGAAAATTGTAAGAGATTGAGTTAAGGTCCTTTGAGAAGAGTTTTCCTGCTACTTCCTAATCATGGGGGCTCATGTGGGGTTCAGGTCCAGGGAAGGGAAGTTTCTCCTCTGAACACTTTAAGCTTTGTGACTGTGAGATTCCTATCTGTGATGCTCAATGTGTGACCTGCTTGCTGGAATACCTTGGGATCCCTGAGAAGGCGGACTAATGCAGAAGAGGGGCCAGAGCAGACTGGCTGACTCTTTGGAGGAAGGTTCTTGGCTATGTATCAGCTTCCTAGGAAGCTACCGTAACAAAGTAACACAAACTGGGATGGCTGAAAACATGGAAATGTATTCCCTAATAGCTGTAGAGGCCTGAGGCCCCAAACTGAGCCCTGGCAGAACCAGCTGGAGGCTCAAGCTCTGGGCCTCTCTCTCTCTTACCTCCTGGTGTTGCCGGCCATTCTGGACATCTCTTGGGTTGTGGACACATCACTTTGGGCTCAGTCTCCATCTTCACAGGGCCTCTTTCCTCCCTGCCATCACACCAGCCTCCCTCTTCTCATAACGACACCTGTCGTATCAGATTAGGACCCATTCTCATGACCTCCTTTAGGCTTGACTATGTCTGCAAAAGCTATTTCCGAACATTCCACGTTCATAGGTGCCAACCAGGGTGAAGACTTTGGTATATCTTTTTGGAGGGACACGATTCAGGTCACATTAGAGAACTAAGTTGCAGAAACTCATTCATTTCGTTTGCATCCTGCTTGGATGCTGGGTTTAGAGAAGTCAGATTGCAGAACCTACCTCTTTCTCAAAGGCATTTTACAATCTATTCACAATTCTAAGGCAAAGAATCGAGACCTACAAATCTGTTCATAAACTGTTCAGCAAAGGCCTGTTTCTTTCTGAGACTTGGGAACTGATAGCATCAGTTTTTCTGTGCTGAGGCAGCTGCTGAGGCTCTGGTACCCTGACCTGGTGAGGCATGCAGGTCTGCATAGCACACGCAGCCACCCACGACAGGGTTCACCATTCCCGTGGGTGAAACTCATTCTGAGACCTCTGATTTCTGGGGGCTGGAAAGAACCAGGCACATGTAATTCACATACAAAGAAATAACAGCTTGCAACTCTGTATATCAAAAGCCTTCCCCTTCACGCCCCACAGAAATGGCTGCAAACCATGTGGGTCTAACCCAGGAGAAGACCGCCTGTAATTCTACCACCTCCTCCGCAACCAAGCAAGCAGCAAGAGAGGCAGTGAACAAAAACAAACCCCAGTGAAGCTGGAACCTAATGCCTTCTCCTCCCCAGGGCTTTGCAGAATCAAATAGAGCAAGATGATGTGCGGGGGCAACTTTATAAAAATGTTTTCTGTAAAATAATGTGCTAGAAGTCCAGTGATAAATTAAGAAATTTCTCCCTGAAGGAAAACACAAGGAATTCTGAAGGTATACCCTGATCTCGTGACTCAAAGTGAATAACGTTCAATTATCCCAGGAAGGTAAGTTGTAGATGGAAGGAGAGAAACGGAAGCACACGGCAGGGAGATTTCCTCCTTTTTGTATTTATAGGACAGCTTCATGGGCTGGACCTCTCAGCAGGATGATGTAGAGATTAAAAGGTGAGCATTACTTTTGCTAAAGCAATTTAGTAGGCTGGAAAACTTAACATCTACACACAGTCTCTCTCTCCCTCTCAGTCGTACCCTGTACAGTATGTCATTTCAGTTGTAGCAAAAATACCTTTTATACATTGATCAGCATTTGGCCTCTCACCTATCAAAGGCTCACACTAGTTGGAAAACCAAGGATTATTAAGCACTGCTTCCAAATGTGTCTCTAAACGCTACCAAATAAAAATGCTAATGGATATTTTAATTGTGTAAAAAGGGAGATAGATAGATTGATTACTTGCATGCTATCTGGGTAAGAGGAACTGTTTTCACAGCTTCTTATACCAAATTAATGCTTGAAATACCATTAGGGGCCCAGGTTGCTACTGTTTTAGCTCCTTCTCTGGCCCATTCTTTACACATTTTAAAAGTTTGAATTTCCAAATCTAAGAGCTGGCAGTTTAAGTGCCTCAGCTCTGTGTTTTGCCCTTTTTATTGTTGTCAGTGGTGGTGGTGATGGAGATGGTTGTGGTGTGGCTGTGGTGATGGAGATGGTGGTGGTGGAGATGGTGGTGGTGAAGATGGTGGTGATGGAGATGGTGGTGATGGTGATGATGGAGGTGGTGATGGAGATGGTGGTGGTGTGGCTGTGGTGATGGTGGTGGTGGTAGAGGTGGGTGTGGTTGTGGTGATGGAAATGGTGGTGGTGGAGGTAGGGATGATGGAGATGGTGGTGATGGTCCTATGTGGGTTGAGGGTGGTGTTGTGTGTGATGGGGATTGCATAGTGCCTGGAGGGGGTGGGGATATCCATCACAAACTTTCAAATGGTTCTAGGCAATATGTGAGACAACAAAAGAGACACAGAGGTACAGAATGGACGTTTGGCCTCTGAGGGAGAGGGGGAGGGTGGGATGATTTGGGAGAATGGCATTTAAACATGTATACTATCATATAAGAAAAAACATTTTTTTTTAAAGAAGAAAAAAAAAGAAAGAAAAAGATAGAAGATTTTCAGGTTTGGAGTTTAAATGAGTAACAGTTTTCACGTACATATTTCAAGCACCCTGATGGTTATTTTCTGTAAACTAATGGTTCTCAGCCCTGGCTGCCCAGTAAAAGCATGTGGGGATCTTTGAAAACATATCAGTGCCACAGCTCCCTGCTGAGATTCTGACTTAATTAGTTTGGGGTGAAGAACAGACATGGAAGTATTTTAAAATCTCTCTCTGGGAGATGCTAAGGGACAGAGGGGGTGTAAAGCTAGGGCCAGGCAAACAGAGCATCCCAGTGAGGACCAGGGAACACTGGGGGAATGGCCCAGGTCAGATGTTACCGCCTCTCCCTGTAGGAACAACCTTGTCATCAGTCTGGTCAAAAGTAGAGCCACACACTTTGTTTCTTTCATTTTTTTTTAAATTGAAGCATAACTTCATTTCTTATTATAATATATTAAAAAAAATTCAGGAATGGACACAGAATATCCATGCTCTTACTTTCCAATTTAATCCTGGGTATTAGTATTCTGCCATATGTCTTCTGCATCCATTTTGAAAATGTGGCTCTTAAAAGATATCTGTCAAGGGCTTCCCTGATGGCTCAGTGGTAAAGAATCTGCCTGCCAATGCAGGAGGCACAGGTTTGATCCCTGATCCGGGAAGATCCCACATGCCACAGAGGGACGGAGCCCGTGTGCCACAGCTACTGAGCCGATGTGCCCGAGAGCCCATGCTTCGCAGTAAGAGTAGGTCCCACCCACTGCAACCAGAGAAAAGCCTGCACAGCAGTGAAGACCCAGCACAGCCCCAGGTAAGATTTTTAAAAATTAAAAAAAAATCTGAATAAACTGTGGAAAATTCTGAAAGAGATGGGAATACCAGACCACCTAATCTGCTTCTTGAGGAATCTGTATGCAGGTCAGGAAGCAACAGTTAGAACTGGACATGGAACAACAGACTGGTTCCAAATAGGAAAAGGAGTACGTCAAGGCTGTATATTGTCACCCTGCTTATTTAACTTCTATGCAGAGTACATCATGAGGAACGCTGGGCTGGAAGAAACACAAGCTGGAATCAAGATTGCCGGAAGAAATATCAATAACCTCAGATGTGCAGATGACACCACTGTTATGGCAGAAAGTGAAGAGGAACTAAAAAGCCTCTTGATGAAAGTGAAAGAGGAGAGTGAAAAAGTTGGCTTAAAGCTCAACATTCAGAAAACGAAGATCATGGCATCTGGTCCCATCACTCCATGGGAAATAGATGGGGAAACAGTGGAAATAGTGTCAGACTTAATTTTTTTGGGCTCCAAAATCACTGCGGATGGTGACTAGAGCCATGAAATTAAAAGACGCTTACTCCTTGGAAGAAAAGTTATGACCAATCTAGATAGCACATTCAAAAGCAGAGACATTACTTTGCTGACTAAGGTCCGTCTAGTCAAGGCTATGGTTTTTCCTGTGGTCATGTATGGATGTGAGAGTTGGACTGTGAAGAAG
>SJYC01078632.1:0-27077 GCA_006408675.1 Madoqua kirkii
ATCACGGACTCAATGGACGCAAGTCTGAGTGAACTCCAGGAGTTGGTGATAGACAGGGAGGCCTGGTGTGCTGCGATTCATGGGGTTGCAGAGAGTCGGACACGACTGAGCGACTGAACTGAACTGAACTGAAAAGTGAGGAAAGGCTTCCCAGGTGGCACTAGTGGTAAAAGACCTGCCTACCAAGGCAGGAGACATAGGTTCGATCCTTGTTTCGGGAAGATCCCTCAGAGGAGGGCATGGCAATCCACTCCAGTATTCTTGCCTGGAGAATCCCATGAACAGAGGAGCCTGGCGGGCTACAGTCCATAGGGTCACAAGGAGTTGGACACGCCTGTAGTGACTTGGCACACATGCACGGAAGTGAGGAAACTGAGGAGAGGCAAGGGCAGAGCCTGCAGGGTGGATGAAGATGGGGCCATGGAATGGGGAGAAGGAGAGAAGAGGGGACTGAGGCTGAGGCTGTCTAAGGCACCCTCCAGTGTGCCCACTGCTGGTCCTAATGATGTCTGGTCATGTTTTTATTAAGGATTTTTTCCTTTATTTTTTAAGAAGAAATTGCAATTCAGGAAAGTGAGCACTTGCAAGAATTTTCTCTTTCTGTATCACCCATTTGGTTCCTCCCATAGCTTTGAACCAAGTTCCTGGGGATTCCTTTTGATCCTGTCCCATTTTTGCAGAAACATTATTATTATTTTTTTTTGTTGTTCAGAACCTCCTCCAGGGCACTGCCTGCCTCCACCCCTGTATAAGTGGTTATTTGAGTGGGCTATCCCCCATGGCCGAGGGAAGACTTTCTTTGCTTTACTGATCATTCCCTTATTCAAAATGGCTGCCTTTGGACATTTCTTTCCAACAAGTACTACTTTGGGTTCTGGGTTGTTTTCTTAGGACAGCAACCAAAATGTCCTTTGTCCCTCTATTTAAAAACATCTATTTTAAAAGAGAGTGTAAAAGGTAGACTTTAATTCTAAAATACTTCAATAAATAACCTCTCCCAAGTTCCTGTAGTTTCCTTTGGCAGAGACGCACTAGATACATAACCCAGAGTCACGTCAAAAATAGATACAAACAGGCTGAGCCAGCCTCCTCCTCTCTCCTTCTTCCCTCAGATCCTCTCCAGCATCATGCTCTCTGAAATCTTAAGTGATCTGTTAAATTACAGTGTAATGAAAACCCTGTCAGCCTCTATCACTTTTTTACTTCAGGAAGCCTTGCTTAACCGTTCAAAAGCAAAACAAAAACCAGAGATATAAAGGAGATGATCTGTGAAGCTCAGTTCTAGAAGAGTATTCATTATTCATCCTTCCTTGATGTCTTCTCATAAAGCGAACAAGGCACTCGGCAAACCAGTGGAAGTTACTCAGAGCCTTGCAACCTTAGCATCACCAGGGAGCTTGCCAGAAATGCAGAGCCCCAGGCTGCACCCCAGACCACTTGAGTCACAGTCTGCCCTTTCATTAAGAGCCTCTGATGCTTCCCAAACACACTGAAGTTTGAGAAACAGAACTTGTCTCGCAAGATCAGCCCTTCCGCAGGCAATGTTAATTTAGCCGCCTAGAAAACTGGACTTACCCCTTTTGAGACCATTCTTAAGTAGTTTAGGGAAAATAAAACAGCAATGTGCTGTGCTTAGTTGTGTCCAACTCTTTTCGACCCCATGGACTGTAGCCCACCAGGCTCCTCTGTCCATGGGGATTCTCCAGGCAAGAATACTGGAGTGGGTTGCCATGTCCTTTTCCAGGGGACCTTCCCAACTCAGAGATCAAACCTAGGTCTCTCGCATTGCAGGCAGATTCTTTACTGTCTGCACTACCAGGGAATCCCAAGAATACTGGAGTGAGCAGCCTATTCCTTCCCCAGGGGATTTTCCCAACCCAGGAATCAAACTGGGGTCATGGCACTGCAGGCAGATTCTTTATCATCTGAGCCACCAGGGAAGTCCTAAACAGCAATACACCAACATTTTCTCCAACTTTCTTTCGTTAACACTGAGGCGATGTTTCCAATGCATGTTTTTCAAAAAGAATCCAGAGAATATCATTTTATTTTAAAACTGTGTTCACTGTGTCCTATTTACTTTCTAACTAAAATTATATATGTTTAAAAAGGAAGAGAAACACATACAGCTTCTGAGTCATACCAAATCAGCTTCCTTCTGAAACCCAAGTTAACAGTCTCGGCGTTTAAAGATGAGGAAAAGAAGGGCTTTTCTTAAAGCTTCATGAGGCAACACAGCTTTGTCTTCAAAGATCCACAAGATGAAGAACTGCAAGTTCGGCTGCTGGGAAGTGGGAAGAGCCCAGAATTAACCAGGAGAGAGTGGGAAGCTGGGTGTCTTAGCTCCCCTGGGACGTCTGCCCCTAGTGGAGGAGCATAACCTAATAGGGCCTGCTTTGTTTCTGCCTGAAGACAGCATCCCTGCTTTGAAGACAGTGGTTCTTGTCCCCACACGCTCTGCTCATAACTCATCAACATCTCTGCCCCCGACTCCCTCTCTCACCAGCTTCCCCCAGGGCTGAACTTCCACCCTCGGCAGGTCATCCTTTGGAAGTGATCCAGTTCCATCACTTCATGGGAAATAGATGGGGAACAGTGGAAACAGTGTCAGACTTTATTTTTGGGGGCTCCAAAATCACTGCAGATGGTGACTGCAGCCTTGAAATTAGAAGACACTTACTCCTTGGAAGAAAGGGATCTTCCTGACCCAGGGATCAAACCTGGCTTTCCAGCATTGGAGGCCGACGCTTTAACTTCTGAGCCACCAGGGAAGCCCTACCAACCTAGATAGCATATTGAAAAGCAGAGACATTATTTTGCCGACTAAGGTCCATCTAGTCAAGGCTATAGTTTTTCCTGTGGTCACGTATGGATGCGAGAGTTGGACTGTGAAGAAAGCTGAGCGCTGGAGAACTGATGCTTTTGAACTGTGGTGTTGGAGAAGGCTCTTGAGAGTCCCTTGGACTGCAAGGAGATCCAACCAGTCCATTCTGAAGGAGATCAGCCCTGGGATTTCTTTGGAAGGAATGATGCTAAAGCTGAAGCTCCAGTACTTTGGCCACCTTATGAGAAGAGCTGACTCACTGGAAAAGACTCTGATGCTGGGAGGAGAAGGGGACGACGGAGGATGAGATGGCTGGATGGCATCACGGACTCGATGGACGTGAGTCTGAGTGAACTCTGGGAGTTGGTGATGGACAGGGAGGCCTGGCGTGCTGTGATTCATGGGGTCACAAAGAGTATCTGAAGGAGATCAGCCCTGGGATTTCTTTGGAAGGAATGATGCTAAAGCTGAAGCTCCAGTACTTTGGCCACCTTATGAGAAGAGCTGACTCACTGGAAAAGACTCTGATGCTGGGAGGAGAAGGGGACGACGGAGGATGAGATGGCTGGATGGCATCACGGACTCGATGGACGTGAGTCTGAGTGAACTCTGGGAGTTGGTGATGGACAGGGAGGCCTGGCGTGCTGTGATTCATGGGGTCACAAAGAGTCGGACATGACTGAATGACTGAACTGAACTGAACTGTGGTTAACAATGCCCACCCCTTTCTGCCTCTGTCTCTCCCACCTCCCCAGGACATCGTCCTTCGTTCGATGGATGCCTTCTCTAAGTGGAGGGGGAGCTGGAGACGAGGTGAAGACCTAGAGGTGTCAGGGATTCCACCCCCAAGCCTGACAGCAGTACTCAGCTTGTTCCAGTTCCCTGTTTTGAAAGATGGAAACGCAAGCTGAAGTCTTCATGTAGAATCCTGTAGTTTCTCACGGTAAAAAGTCAGACTCCCAAGAGCAGGACCATTTCCATAAGTTTGTTTTCTGCATCTGTAACTCTGTTTCTCCTTTGTAGAGGAGGGTAAGGTGTGCTGAGGGATAAACTAGGAGATTGGGACTGACATGTACACGCTACTGCATACAGAGTAGATAGCTAATAAGGACCTACTGTCCAGCACAGGGAACTCTACTGCTCAATACTCTGTAATGACCTATATGGGAAAAGAATCTAAAAAAAACAGTGGAAAAAAAAAATAAAAAAATAAAAAAACAGTGGAGTATGTAGAATGGATTCACCTTGTTCTACAGCAGAAACTAACACAAACTGTCAATCAACTACACTCCTACAAAAACTTAAAAAACAAAAATAATAAAAGTTAAAAAAAAAAGGACAGGAAGAGAGTTGAAGGTGGTGTGTGGGCATTGTTCAGTTGCTCAGTCATGTCTGACTCTTTGCAACCCCATGGACTGCAGCAGGCCAGGCCTCCCTGTCCATCACTGACTCCCGGAGTTTGCCCAGACTCACATCCATTGAGTCAGTGATGCCATCCAGCCATCTCATCCTCTGTCGTCTGCTTCTCCTCCTGCCCTCAATCTTTCCCAGCATCAGGGTCTTTTCCAATGATTTGGCTCTTTGCATCAGGTGGCCAAAGTATTGCATGGGCGGGGGGTAAACAAACTCCCTGAAGCCTTGTGGGAACACTCAAGTCTTCTCTCTGGCAAGAGCTGGTGTCTAACAGGGCAACAGATAAGCTGACAGCCTTCGGGGAGAATCAACCTGGGCCCTAGAGGCAGCGGGGATACCACACTGGCAAGCACATCCCTGCCAAAAACAGAGGCGCAGGAAGGCAGCGCCTGGAGCAAGGATTTGCACTTCAAATAGGAAAAGAAGAGGGGAGCATCTAGAGCCAGGACCGCAGGGGATTCATCTCCTGCCCAGACTCTGGGAGGAAGGCCCAGCGGGCTGGGATGAATCACAAAGCCGGTAAGGCGGGAAGCTGGTTCCTGTGGAAGCCCGAGATCTGCCTGCAGGAACACTGGCTGGAGTCTGCATCTTCCTGAAGGATGTAAGCAGTTTCTCCATGCTGGGAAGACAGTCCTGGGGAGAACCCAGTTCTCGGCACTCTGGGAAGCTGCTTTGGGTTCGAAAATCTCTTGAAGGCAGCCCTGCAAGGAGGCCTGCTTTGCTGTTCCCTGGCGGATGGCTGGGTGGGGCAAAGACCCATCTCCCGTCACTGGGCACCCCTCCCAAGGTGCTGCCCAGCAAGGAGACACAACCGGTCAGTCCGAGGATCAAGTGAGGACAGTGACTTCCCAGACAGCCACCCCCATGCTGGTGGAGCCACGGGATGGGAAGCCTGGTCACACTGTCTGCAGCACCAGAGATGACCGGGGCTGCCCACCTTGAACCAGCCCAGGGCTGCCCACCTCACACACCAGCCCAGGGCTGCCCACCTCACACACCAGCCCAGGGCTGCCCACCTCACACACCAGCCCAGGGCTGCCCACCTCAACCCCCCTCAGGTGGGTTTCACATACACGCTCGTACTCAGAGAGAGGCTCGCAGTGTAGATCACATGGACACAGCCTTCAGGGTATGGTTTTGGCACAAGTGGGGCTGGCTGGGGCTTGCCAGGATTTGTAGATCCTTATTTGTGCATCTACAAATAAGGTCTATCAGTCCTCTGAATTGCCTGTCTTACTAGCAAATTAAGTATTGCTTCCGATACTGCTGCCCAGGTGGGAGCTAGTGGTAAAGAGCTCGCCAGACCATGCATGAGACGAAAGAGACGGGTTCGATCTTTGGGTTGGGAAGATTCCCTGGAGGAGGGCATGGCAACCCACTCCAGTACTCTTTCCTGGAAAATTCCATGGACAGAGGAGCCTGGCGGGCTACAGTCCGTAGGGTTTCAAAGAGTTGAACACGACTGAAGTGGCTTAGCACACAGCCTGCACTGATACTGCTGTTTAGCTAAACACAAGTATCATTTTTCTATAAGCAAGGTTGTCCCTTTCCCTGTCTCGCTTAGCCTCTTGCTTTGCCTCACAGTTGCATCTGGGATGAAAGCTGAGGTCCTGCTGGTGGTGCACTGGCTCCTCTGAGCTTTGGCCCTTCTCCCTCTCCTCCCCTTTCCTCCTCATGTGCCAAGCCCATCCTTCCCCATGGCCACCTCTGACTGCCTGAGTTCATCAGGTGAGGGGACAGCCTGGCTCCTCTTGCTGGGTCCCACCAGAGGTGGGATTGCCACACCTCACCCTGCTCTGGGGCAGTGATCCCACCCCCATCAGCTGTAGCTGTCCTGTTCTGCTCCTCCCTCAGTAGGAAGGCCCCTTGAGCAGTGCCACAGCGCCTCGGGCCCGGTGGGACCCGTTTCCTATTTGCTGAGGGAGTCACCATCAAATGAGAATGTAGATGGAAAGCCACTTCCTGTGCTGGAGCTCACGAGAGGGTTTAAGGGAGCGTTCCTATTCTTGTCGTGTAGTGAAACCTGAATACTGTTCATGGAAAGCTGAGCGCTGAAGAAAGGATGCTTTTGAACTGTGGTGTTGGAGAAGACACTTGAGAGTCCCTTGGACTGCAAGGAGATCCAACCAGTCCATCCTAAAGGAGATCAGTCCTGACTGTTCATTGGAAGGACTGATGCTGAAGCTGAAACTCCAACACTTTGGCCACCTCATGTGAAGAGTTGACTCATTTGAAAAGACCCTGATGCTGGGAAAGATTGAGGGCAGGAGGAGAGGAGGATGACAGAGGATGAGATGGTTGGATGGTTGGATGGCATCACCGACTCAAAGGATGTAAGTCTGAGTAAACTCTGGGAGTTGGTGATAGACAGGGAGGCCTGGCATGCTGCAGTCCATGGGGTCGCAAAGAGTCGGACACGACTGAGCGACTGAACTGAACTGAGCTGACCCTTGAATGCTGGGTTGTGTACAGTTGCTGTTGTGGCTTCTTCATCCTGGCTGCCCTTTAAAAATCCCTTGGGAAGCTCTGATAAGACACCAGTGTGTCAGGGAGGGGGCGCCACAAATCTGTTAAATCTGTATGGCTGGTGTGTCCAAGATGGTCCCGAGCATCTGAGTAACTCTGGCTGCTGATGTGAGCCTGGCATCCGTGGTTCTGTGGTTTTTCCTAGAATGGTCATCCCGCTGGTTGCAGAGTCTGTACCGCTCATGGAATATTCCACTCTATATTGGCCACCGCAAAGTGCCTTTTGAGGACTGATCCCAGTGGATTTCATTTCCTTTAAAATTTTGAAAATGTTGATAATGTACTATCTGTAAGTCTCTGGTGGCTCAGACGGTAAAGAATCCACCTTCAATGCAGGAGACCCAGGTTCAATCCCTGGGGTCAAGAAGATCCTCTGCAGAAGGAAACGGCAACCCACTCCAGTATTCTGGCCTGGAGAATTCCGTGGAATGTATAGTCTGTGGGGCCGCAAAGCGTTGGAAGAGACTAAGGGACTTTCACTTTCACTGGCTAAGTAGACTATGAACGCTACTATTAAAAAACTACCCTTGGCCAGATAGTTCTTCTCGCTGTCTCTCTCCCCCTCTTTCTCCCTCTCTCCATGTCACCCCCTTCTCTCCACATCCCTCAAGTCTAAAAATTGTAAAATAATTTTGAGAACCTGGTATACTCCCATGGCTTTGCTGAATCTCTTAAAGTCTCTTCTAAAGGACACATCTAGGACTTTCCTGCCCAGTGTGGATGTGGACTGAAGAGCGGATCTCAGATGCTGAAACAGCAGAGCAGGGGAGGAGTTCAAGGTCAGACGCCTGGAATCCCGACTCTGATTACAAATCCTGGTGATCAGTCACTCACATGAACTTGGGCTTGGTTCACCATCTACCAATGGGTCAACAGGGTGTGCCATGCCTTATGGGGTTCTTATGAGGATCAATTGGCTTAACGATTAGGCTATGATTTCTGAAAATTTGTATCCGTCATCCGAGTTCCACCCTGGGAAAGTTTTTGCCCAGCGTCTATATTCGTTCCTTCTTTATAAATGGCCTGGTCTTGCGGTTGAGTCGCTCAAGTGGCACAGTTTCCGGCAGCTGAGAAAAACGTGCTCCAGCTCTTTCAGTGTTGTCGCATCCAGTGAGGTTGCTTACGTGGGCACTGGGTCAGTGGACTGGAGCCCTGGTAGGTAGCCTTTCTGTAGTCTGTAAACAGCCTTTCTGGAGGGCAACTTGGTAAAACGTTGTAAGAGCTTTAAAAAGCACTGACCGTTCTTTTACCCAGCAATTACATATATAATACTTTATGCTAATGAGGCATTCTGAGTTGATGTGTACAAAAATGCTTATAATGGCATTGGTAACAACACAGAAAAGGAAACAAATGTGCAAAATAAAGACAAAATAAATACACAGTAAATACGTTTTGGAGTTACTTACACTGCAGTCATCACAATGGCTCTTCATATTTATCCAATGATACTGAGTACCTATCACCTCATATTGTGGACCCTGTTTACGATGCTAGGGATGGGCCAACGCTATGGTTAGTTTTATGGGTCCACTTGAGTGCACCACGAGGTACCAAGATTAAAGGTTATTTCCAGGTGTGTCTGGGGGGCGTTGTTTTGTGCTGAGATTAATGTTTGAATTGGTGGACTCAGTAAGGTAGATTTTCCACCCCCTCTCTTGTGTTAGACATCATCCAGCCCACTGCAGGCCTGAATATAACAAAAGATGGGGAAAGAAGGGTTTACCCCTGTTTCCCTGTCTCACTGCTTGAATTGGAACATCTCATCCCATCGTATCCTGTCTTCAGAATGAGATGCAAATTATGAGCTCCCTTGGTTCTCAGGCAAGTACAGATCATGTTCAAGAAGTAGCTGGGGAGAGCGGTTTATCAGCAAGGAGGTTAAAGTCCCACCGCAGAAAAGAGTGAGGCCAAGGCATCTACGACCCACCTCCAGGTACTGACTCGGAAAGAAGCTGATGATGTGTTAATATTACCAGGAGAGAAAAGCCCGCAGCAGAATGGTGTTAAAAACAGTGATCCAGTTTTAGTTACAAGCATAAATAAACCCATCTATTTACTGCATGTGCTATTTCCTTCTCTCTTTTCTCTCATTCCTCCCTTCCTTCCTTCACGCTGCCCTTCTGGTTTTCTTTATTCAAAAAGTTTATTTGAATCTTTACATTTTCCTCCACTGAATGTAGTTTACTGGTACAATGAATAAGTGAGAAACACCCAGGTAAAATAAACTGACTGTCTTTTATTGTCTTAGTCAAGCTGTCTGAGTACAGGCTTTGTTAATCTCAAAATTTATGTAGTTTTCTGAATTAGCTATAAACATTCCTGGCTTTGTAGAAATGTTAAAATAATTGGAGAATTAAAATTGGCCAGTTACTTCAAAGGTAAGTGTTATCTCAGAGCAAGAAAAGATTGATTTCCAGAAATCTAGTCACATCCAAGATACAAATTCTCTACATTTCTATAAAAAGGAATTTCACCAGGATGGATCCAAACACGGCCACTTGCATGGAAACCATACATAAAAAATCATTATATAAGTTACAAGGTTATTGAGGTGTAGATGTGGAGACTCTCTTCCCTGGTGGCTCTGATGGTAAAGAATCTGCCTGTGATTCGGGAGACCCAGTTTGATCCTGGATCAGGAAGATCCCCTGGAGACGGGAATGGTAACTCACTCCAGTATTCTTTCCTAGAGAGTCCCATGGACAGAGGAGTCTGGTGGGCTATAGTTCATAGGGTTGCAAAGAATCAGATATGACTGATTAACTAACACTTTCACTTTCTCCAGATTCATACATAAGCTTGTGTACATTTTGATACTCAGTTGTACCGACATGTATGGATGTGAGAGTTAGACTATAAAGAAAGCTTAGCACTGAAGAACTGATGCTTTGGAACTGTAGTGCTGGAGAAGACTCTTGAGAGTCCCTTGGACTACAGGGAGGTTAGCATGCTGCAGTTCATGGGGTCGCAAAGAGTCAGACACGACTGAGTGTCTGAAGTGAACTGAACTGTATCAACAAGATTCAATATAAAACTTGCTGTAAGGTTTTGATGGTTAAAAATGCTTGAGAAATGAGGTGGTCTTATTTAAGTGAATTATTTGGATTATCTATTCTGTCCAAGAGTAAAGAGAATTTAAACCTAGGAGTCCTAGGATTTCAAATTCTGTTGTTAGACATTGTTTTAATCCATGTGCTCACTTCCCTGTGTTTGAGTTTGCTAGGCTGGGCACAGTTCAGCCTTTGATGCTGTGGGTGTCCACGGTGTATTGGGGGCATTATTCTACCCACGTCAAAGAGTAAATAGGTGAAACTTATTTCACGATTAGAGGCTCCAAGGAGTGTCTGCATCCTGAACATCTTCCCTTGGCATTTAAAAAAATATAAAATCATTAAACTGCACATATAATTTTCCATATCCTTTTAGAAGCAGGGGATAGGAAAAATAGCTCACTAATTTATTGAGTTTATTTCCCTGAATTATCCCTACTCTATAGCTGGGAAATCTGATAGAGAAAGAAGTTCAATAATTCATCTAACAGGGCTCAGTATCCATCAAAGCTCAGTCTACAAAACGCATGCCTCAATGTTGACGCCGATTTCTTGGGCTTCTTGAGAGGAAACGTTGTTATGCTTAATAGAATGAGGGCTTAGGCCAGCACTGACATGTCAGAAACCAACGACCTGGAAATGACTGAGCTTCGATTTTTATATGACTCAGGAAAGTGAGAATGTTACTCACCTGGTCCCATTTGTGACCCACACTCATCCCTTTCCTCATCCACCCACACAACTGTGTTTGAATCCAGCCAAAATAGATGCATTTACTCAATTTACTAAGAGAAGAAGACACTCATTCCCTCTTATGGCTCCCCTCTGGCCTCCATCCACAAAATCTGAGTGTTTTACTTCTTGTTCAGGTGGCCTTTATTGAACTTTTGGAGATCGCTACAATTGACTACCTGATACGGTCTGTATTCATCTTCCAGAGAGAGCTCTCTTTAAATAGTTTCAACAGTTTCAAATATTTCTACGGACTTCGCAAATGGCTCAAGGGTAAAGAATCTGCTTGCCAATGCAGGAGGTGCAGGAGAAGCAGGTTCAATTCCTGAGTTGGGGAGATCCCCTGGAGTAGGAAACAGCAACCTATGCTGGTATTCTTGCCTGAAAAATCCCATGGAGAGAGGAGTCTGGTGGGCTACCGTCGATGGGGCTGCAAAGAGTTAGACACAACTGAGCACACATGCACTGAATATTTCTATTGGCATCGGAAAACTTTAGGCATCATAGAAATATTATTCAAATACCACATCATGAACAACTCTTCCATGATACACTTAGGGAGAAGCCCAGAGGGAGTACAGTGAAGTCTAAATCTAGGTTCGCGCCTAGCAGAGCAGTAGAGCAGGCAAGGGGTAGTGTCAGTCCAGGGAGTGGCTGCGTAGCAAAGCCCATGGAATGGCCTTCATAGAACAGTGGCCACAGAATGATGCCCATGGCGAGAGGGGCAGGCTCAGTCACGACTGCACAACTTTGAATTTCAGTGGCATTTTCCAATATAATCGGCATCTCAAATTTAGGGACCTGGACACTGAACTCAAAAAGTTGCCTCGTTTATCATTTTGATTTGCTGAGACGACAGCACAGAAATTACCATCCTTTCCTTTCTAAGCATTTGTAGGCTGTCAGAACATCTAGTCCAGGCCCATTCTCTTCCTCCCTATTGGAAACCATGGCCCATTCCACCTCCCACGGCCTCAGATTCCTTCTCTTGTGCTCAGGGCTTCAAGGCTCTAGTTGATAATTTTCTTTTCTTTGCCAACTGAACGGGAGTTCTCTTGTCTTTTCTCATGCAATTGGACATTGGTGAAATCTCAGGGATACTGTAAGGGCAGAGTGATCTATCGTGTGGTTAGAGTCTGAGGCACACATGACTCAACCATTCCTTGATGTCTGGAACTGGGACTCTCGATAGTCCCTTGGACTGCAAGGAGATCCAACCAGTCAATCCTAAAGGAAATCAACCCTGAACATTCATTGGAAAGACTGATCTGAAGCTGAAACTCTATCACTTTGGCCACCTGATGCAGAGAACTGACTCATTTGAAAAGACCCTGACTCTGGGAAAGGTTGAAGGCGGGAGGAGAAGGAAATGACAGAGGAAGAGATGGTTGGATGGCATTGCCAACTCAATGGACATGAGTTTGAGTAAACTTCAGGAGATAAAGAAGGATGGGGAAGCCTGGTGTGCTGCAGTCCATGGGGGTACAAAGTATCGGGCATGACTTAGGAGCTGAACATCAACAGAGGCTTATTTGAAAATGATTGATAGATTTTGATTAAATTCTCATCTTCCAGACTAGTATCGTGTGTTACCACAATGTCATTTTTTCTTGTCTAGTGGCTCTAAAATCCAGGATTTATACACTTTATGGGAGGGCCATGTGGGTTTCCCTGGTAGCTTGGACTGTAAAGCATCTGCCTCCAATGCGGGAGACCTGGGCTCAATCCTTGGGTCGGGAAGGTCCCCTGGAGAAGGAATTAGGAATCCACTCCAGTATTCATGCCTGGAAAATTCCTTGAACTAAGGAGCCTGGTGGGCTACAGTCCATGGGGTCAAAAAGGTCAGACATGACTGAGTGACTTCTCTTCACTTCACTTCACTTGGTATTGTTTTGGAGATTAGATGATTATTTACAACCAGGAATTTTCAGGGCATTTATTCTTTCTGACCTGTGAATTCCAGATAATCGCTGTCATTACCAAACACCCAACATAACCTGTTTTGTTATCCCCATGATAGTCAAATCTCACAAAAGATTCAATATGGCTAATTTAAAATAAACTCCACTTCTGCACATAACATGAATGAAGAATCAGGATTCTTATATCCGCAGTGTAGACGGAAGGAACTATTTTGCTGAAAAATAAAATTGGCTGAAATAAACATATTGTAATTCCCTATTTTTACCATTTTGAGGTCTTGTAAAAATGATCTTTACTCTTTTTACAGTGGTAAATCTCATCGACATCTGGCCTTGTGCTGAAGAAGGCCAAGCCACTGAGGCTATTCCCAAAGGAAGGTGGGTCCACACAAAGCCCAATTAACGTTTACTCTGTGGTGACAGCTCAGTGGGAGGTCTGAGTTAGTGGCAGGCTCCTGAGAGGCAACCTGTCTAAAACCCCACGTTTCCTGGGGGCTTCATTCATGCTGTTCGGAGCCAGACTAAATCCCCAGTGATTTCCATCAAGCCTTTAGTGAGTTTTACTCCAAGGGCAGAGAAAACCGCGGGATTCCAATATACATGACAAGGAATGACTATGAGACGAATATCAAGCAACACTGTTTTTGCAAACGAGAAAGGAGTCCAAGGAGTTCTTTTTTCTCTCTGCTCTCCTGTCACTGGCAGGATTAACAAATTCCCCATATGTAACCGTGGGCATCCTTGTCCTCATGATGCCTCAGGGATGACAAATTCCCAAAGACACATTTTGGAACGCTGCGGCCCAGTGTTTGTACGTGAAGGTGGTGATAACTGCGGAACCACAGCCCTCGCTCAGCTCTAGGGCAGCCCTCGCTCAGCCTGCTTCCCAGTCGTGTAATTTACTCACCGGAATGAGCTCGACACTCCCCTCCTGGACTCGGCCACATGCAACCCCTCTTGCTCATGGAGTACATGATTTTGGAGCTTTTTTGTGGACTGAAGCCATCATCAGCCTGGTCTCTCCACTCATGAGTGTTCTAATTTCAGCACCACTGATGGCACTCAAATGGGACCATTTCTCTGTTGGGGGTTGATAATTCTGAGTCAAGATGCTAGGTCTTCTTCCCTATCAGTGTCCAGCTGTTTCCAGTATTTCTTCTCAACTTTGCCTTGCCCAAGGCTGATAGACAAAAGTGACAAAGTAAAATCTGTATGCTTCCCCTCTGCCCCCAGCCAAAGCCACTCCTTGAGATCTAAGACTCAGGGTCCATGCTGATGCCTGGTCTCTATTTTCTCCATGGCGTGGTCCACCATACCCCTGCCTGCCAATCTCACTGCCCATACTCTCTGCCTGCAAACTGATTTTTCATTTGAAAAGCCTTTCCTTTCCTGTTTCCCCATCAAAATCCCACTTCTTCAAAGATTCCTTTATCTTTCACCATATTCTTGGATGTTTCCTCTTGTTGCCAGCCTTGGTTAACCTCCCCTTTCCTTACTCAGGACCTAGTGCTCTCTTGTTTAAAGCTATGCGTCTCTGTCTTGTACAGTATTGTTTCATTGATGATACTGTTTTTGTAAAGTCTAATGCCTTAGAGGGGTGAAATGGGGATGCTTTTCTCCTTTTCTTCCCTTGTCTTCTTTCCAGGTGATAAATGGTATATTTCCTGCCATGTCAGTTAAACAAAGGATGTCGCCATCATCCAACATGAGCCGGTGACCCCTGAACAAACTCAGGGCTGAAAAGTACCTGCCATCTAGTAGCCATCAGCCTGAGGCCACTCCCTAGGGTGAGCCCTGAGGAAACTCAGGATGTGAACACAGGATACTGGCCCCAAGTGCGTGAGGTGCATATCAAAGAAATGATTTCAGTGAATCCAGACTCTTGCATCTTCCCATATGTAGAAAAGCTCCAAGCTCCTTAACTTGGGATAATTGGTTTTCTTTAATCAACAATCATTTCTTAACGTTCCAACTACTTGCCCTTTGCTGTCAAATTCCTATACATCCCAGTTCCTTCCTTTGCCTCTTTCGAACAACTTCTCAGAGCTTTCTGAAACTGCCTCCCAGACTGCAGTCTTCATTTTTCCCCAAATAAAGCTTAACTCGCAACTCTCATATTGTGCAAATTTTTTTCAACACACAGTAAATAGTCTTAAAGATCTGTTGACTGACTGGTTCAAGGCACCATGATAATCCAGGAGGCAGCTATTAAAGGTCAGTGTCTGAAAATACACAGATGATCAAGAGATGTTTTAAACAAAAGCGGATGTTATAGAACTATAATTATTCTCCTCTTGGTTGCATGAAGGCTTGCCATGATAAGCTGGCTATTCAATTTTTTTTTTTTTACTGTGGCTTTTCTCCGGAGTACACCATTTTAATTTCTTGATGGCGTCTTTTATTTAAAGGATAATAGATGAGGCTACTAATTTAATGTAAGAACTGAAAACCTTCTGGACAGATTATCTGGAGTTCCAAAAGACTAAGCGGTTTATTTGTATAAAGAGAACGATAGAGAAGCCCTTGCTTTCTGCCCATAATCTTCTCCACTTAGTGCGGATGCTGCATATTTTATCTGTTGGAACAAAAGCCTTTTGTTGTTGTCTTCCCCCTGGGCACTGAGACCAAGCAGAGGAAGGTAAGGACAGGCATTCCGTCTCCGGTTGTGACTTTGCTCAGTTCTCAGGTGAGCACCCACGTGGAAGTCTTCACTACGGGAAGAAGCCTACAAGAGGGGCAGTGTTTGGGAAGAGCCTAAGCCAGCCGTTCTTAGCATCAGTGTGTGTTTGACTTCCTGGAGGAAGTGGCAGACAGTTTGCTCCATCCCCAGTTTCTGATTTAGTGGGTCTGGGGTGGGCTTGAGAATTAGCACTTGCAACCAGTCATGCTGGTGATACCATTGCTTCCGGTTCCAGGACACAGTTTGGGAACCACTGACCTAAGCTGACTTCTGCAAGCTCTGATGCCTCCTTTGGCCCACAGAGATCCACCTGGGGCCAGCCAGGAGAGGGGCTCAGCTGCTGATGAGAAAGAGGGCCACCTAACGCAGTCTCCTCAGTGGAGGAATCCCTTTGTGACAGCGTGTCTTCACTTGCTTCTCTGCATCCTCTCTCCTTCTGTGTCTCACTTCGAGGGGCCTGCTCACCCCAAGAGGGTGACTATATATTTAGGGTATTCACTGGTGAGTCTTCAAGACACAGCCTGAAAGGAAGGGTTCCATTCCTTCTTTGCTATTATTGAAACTGGATTTCTTAAAGAGTAGGGATTTTATGTTATTTACACGACGTTTTGTACAAAAGGTGAAGGTGAAGTCGCTCAGTCGTGTCCGACTCTTTGGGACCCCATGGACTATAGCCTACCAGGCTCCTCCATCCATGGGATTCTCCAGGCAAGAATACTGGAGTGGGTTGCCATTTCCTTCTCCAGAGGATCTTCCCAACCCAGGGATCAAACCCACATCTCCCGCATTGGAGGCAGACGCTTTAACCTCTGAGCCACCAGGGAAGCTTCTGAATCGTACTCTGGCTGATGTCAATGGGGTCCCAATAATGTGAAGAACTTGGGTCTTTTCACAAATAAAAAGGTTTAGGGTGCTGTGCGTGTGTGTGTGTGTGTGTGTGTGTGTGTGTGTGCTCAGTCGTGCTGACTCTTCAGGGACCCATGGACTGTAGCCCACCAGGCTCCTCTGGCCATGGAATTTTCCAGGCAAGCGTACATACAGGAGTGGGTTGCCATTTCCTCCTCCAGGGCATCTTTCTAACCCAGGGATCAAACCCATGTCTCTTGCATCTCCTGCATTGGCAGGTGGATTCTTTTCCACTAGGGCCACCTGGGAAGCCCCCAGAGTGCCATGAGATACCTCCAAATAGGTATTTCATGTCCTACCTGTTGATTGCAGATAGAGAGGTACTGAGAACATCAATCAGAGACACAAGTCTTTTCCTAGAGTGATGAGTCCCATAGATAAGCCTCACCACACGGTCCCTGCATTCCAGGCCTGTTCTCACCGACCACACATTTTGTGTATGGACTGAAATGTCACTTTGGAGAAATAGACTCCTTTCTCTCTTAGAGAAATGATGGCTTCCCTATAAAATGATGACCTCATAGAGTGACCATCATAGCCCACTCTGGACCTCATAGTGATCCAGTCTGATTTGTGGACGGAAACTGTAGGGCACCACTGCCCTCGTGGGACCTGGAGGCTCTTTGCGCTGGTAGAGACTTTAAAACACGACGATCACCCTCCTGAACCCCTCCCTCCTTTGCACCTTCCAGGGATGGGGGATTCAGAGGTGCCAATGGACAGCATAGATCATATCGGCCCTGCCTAGCTCTGACTACAGAACATTCTTCCTTATACTGAATGGAAATACATCACTTTGTAACTTCTACCACTAGGTCCTACTTGTACCTGTACAGGCCAGCAGAGCAACTATAGTTTCTTCATCTTTCAATATCAAGATACCTGAAAATGACCTTCCTGCTCCTCAGTAAAGAATTCTCTGGGAGAAATACCCACAATTCCTTCATCTGTTTCTTACTTTACATGGTTTAGACTTACCTTTCATCCTAACTGCACCCTTCTGTAAGCCACTGAGTCAGGTTATATCCCCAGCTGAATGACAGGAGCTGGTGAAACAGCAGGACCCTATAATAACTGGCCCCCACCACCCCCAAGTCCTCAGCCTACCTTTTGGTCTGGTAAAACAAACTTTGGCAAAAAAAAAAAAAAAGATAAGTTTAATCAGGGAAATGAGAACACACAGAAGAAACAAAGGAAAACACTCGAAGGAGGTCAAATAATCAGTTTAGTCATCAGGCACAGTCAAGGGCCTTTAGTTCCTTCTCAAGGGCTACAGAGAATATTCTGAGCCGTATCTTGTGAGCTGTCTCATAGATACTGAAACCCCCACCAGGTGGAGCGGTTAGCTACATGATGACGGGACTGTAGCCATGACATAAGCTGTCATAAGAAACGGCCTCAAAAAAAGGAAAAAAACTGACCCTGGAACTGAAGACTAACTGTGCGTAAAACAATCAAGACAGTGCTGGCCAGACCACTGATGATCAATCCCAAGATGACTCTGGATGGAGCCCCTTCCCTCTGTCCATCAACGTTCTTGCCCACTGATTGTCAGTGACAGGGGAGTCAGCCTTTGGACAGACGTCTGCCTCCTCCGCCAGTTGCTGGCATCCAAAATAAGACCAACTTTCCTTTCCACTTTCCTGACCTCTTCTTCATCGGCTTTTGAGTGGTGAGCAGCCAGACTCTACTTTTGGTAACAGTGATAGGGAAATAATGCCTCTTCTCAGGGATACGCAAGTCATTAAATACAAGTTCCGCTGTGAGATGTTATTCACTTTGCAGTGGTAAGATATTCACAGTGCTCAAGAGTTCTCCAGTCTAGTATAACTGCCCCACAGACGGATGAACAGGGTGTCTTCACATATTAGCGGGGGTGTCCACTGTTTCAGGCTGGCAACCTAGGCCCTGCCTGAGTGCACCAGGGCTTTGGCACCTCGGCTGGAGAAACAGAAGGATATAAGAGAGCTGGAAGCATTATGGGATCACCACCACCTTGCTTTCTCACTTATCTCCTCTTGACATTTCTCTTTTTTAAACATACGAAAAAGTGAAAGTGTCAGTGGCTCAGTCGTGTCCAACTCTTTGCAACCCCATGGACCATAGCCCGCCAGGCTCCTCTGTCCATGGAGCTCTCCAGGCAAGAATACTGGAGTGGGTAGCCATTCCCTTCTCCAGGGGATCTTCCTGACCCAGGGATTGAACCCAGGTCTCCTGCATTATAGGCAGATTTTTTATCATCTGAGTCACCAGGGAAGCCCCTTCTAAATGTATATGTATCATTAAAGCCAATCTCTCCCTTCTAGTGACAAGGTATAGTTTTTAGATTCCAAAGGTACATTCTATGCTTGAGGCAGGCAGGAGTTCTCTAAGACTACTTACAAATTACATGGTCTATTTTCAGAAGAACACTGACTATTGCTGACTTAATTCGACTTAAACTTAGAGCATGTATCTAACCTGTAGATGTTTATGTGATTCAAAGCACAATGCAAATCGCTAGTCAACAGCAAGTAGCAGATATTGGAAAACAGCATCTAATTCTTCAGCCTTCTGAGACACAACGTAGGTGTCCCTGTCAGGACTGGAGACTTGCTTCCAAGCATAGCTTGTGAAGACGGCTCTTCTTTGTGTCTGCATTAATGGTTCTGCTGCCAGAAAGCAAACAGTATGGGTCTGCATCTCTTTCGTAAGCAACAAATACGCTTAATTCTAAAGCCTTGCATGGTAAGTCACTTCAGTCATGTCCGACCCTTTTCAACTCTATGGACTGTAGGCCACCAGGCTCCTCTGTCCATGGGATTCTCCAGGCAAGAATACTGGAGTGGGTTGCCACGCTCACCTCCAGGGGATCTTCTTGACCCAGGGATAGAACCTGGTGTCTCATGTTTTCTACCTTGGCAGGCAGGTTCTTTACCACTGGTGCCACCTGGGAAGCCCCGAAAGTCAAAAGATCCCAACTAGAATCATGTCAATGTATGGCAAAAACCACCACAATATAGTAAGTTCAGTTCAATCGCTCAGTCAGGTCCGAATCTTTGCGACCCCATGAATTGCAGCATGCCAGGCCTCCTTGTCCATCACCAACTCCTGGAGTTAACCCAAACTCACGTCCATAGAGTCAGTGATGCCATCCAGCCATCTCATCCTCGGTCGTCCCCTTCTCCTCCTGCCCCCCAACCCCTGCCAGCATCAGAGTCTTTTCCAATGAGTCAACTCTTCGCGTGAGGTGGCCAAAGTACTGGAGTTTCAGCTTTAGCAATATAGTAAAGTAACCATAAATTAATTAATTAAAAAATACACCACTGAAGAAAGATTCAGGGGCTCAGCAAAACACTATTTTCAACCAGGGATCTTTTCGCCACTGGAACAAATCATCTCCTCTGCTCCGTTCTATTCCTGACCCATACTAACTGTATTTCTTTGATACCAGATGTTTATATTATAGTAATCAAGTCTGCATATTTAATATTGGGTATATACGTCAAACACTCAAATGTGTTCACCCTACCAGTTTGCCTTCCTCCTGGGCATGGAGCTAAACTACCGTTTCCAGCTACCCTTGCAGTTAGGTGTGGTGATAGAATATGGGCAAGACGGAAAGAATTACTTCCAGAATTGTACCCCTGAAAATCTCCCAAATAATCATCTGTCCCTCCCTTTCCCTACCTGCCAACTGCATATCAGACGCTCGGGGGATTGTGGAAGCCAGGCGTTAAAGATTAATAAGTATCCACCACCCTGGATGCCGGTATGTCTCTGCTATTAGATTCACATGGATGAAAAATAATCTGTGATTTAGGGAAGCAGCAGCAGAGTTCACATAGCCTCATTGAGGATGGAATTTAATGACACAGTGTTAGAAATAAATAACAGCATCTACTAATGATATAGTGACTACTTTGTTCTGGACATTGCACTAAGAACTTCACGATCACATTCATGCTCATAACATCTCTGAAGTAGATATTATTATTACTTTCACTTTACAGATAGGCAAACCAAGAGCTTGAAGTAGAGCAGGGTCACTCAGTTAGTGCCACGGACAATATCATGTCACCAGGTATCACTGTCTTCTCTGTAAGAAGATCATACATCTCCACCTGTTGCTATGTGACCTGCAGTACCTCCGCGTGGGAGAAATATACATCTCCACATCATTGACCATTGGCATTGGCATGGCATGTGGCTTGTTTTTGGTCAACGGAATGTGAGTGGATAACTTGTGTCATATCTGGGCAGGACATTTAAGAGCCATTGCTTAACATGGCAATCTCCTTTCTCTCTGAGAATGGAATGGAAAGTTCCAGATCAGACAGGTCCTTCAGCTGGGATCCCAGAATGAAGAAGACATGAGGGGCAGAGTCACAGCTGACCAGCAAAGGCATATAATTTGGGGGAGAAATAAACTTTGTTTTGTTAAGTCACTGGGAGCTTGGAATGGTTGCTACTGCACCAAACCTAGTAAAAGCTGACTTAAATCTAGAACTTGCCGCAAATGCAGTTAGTTAGACACCAGAGTCTGTGCTCTTCACCACCAAACAACACCTCCCAGACACACTGTCATAAGTAAGTAAGTGAAGTCACTCAGTGGTGTCCGACTCTCTGTGACCCCGTGGACTGTAACCTGCCAGGCTCCTCAGTCCATGGGATTCTCCAGGCAAGAATACTGGAGTGGGTTGCCATTTCCTTCTCCAGGGGATCTTCCCGACCCAGGGATCGAACCTGGTCTCCCGCATTGGAGGCAGACTCTTTAACCTCTGAGCCACCAGGGAAGCCCACACACTCTCATACGTGCACACATTCCTGTCAGATGATATGATGTAAATTTACAGCATCATTAAAAAAAAAGAGTTATGTTCTCATTCTGGGTAAGAATGCCTGTAACTTTAAAGAGAAAAGGGCCACAGCACGAGGGTTGAAACTTCGCTTGCAGACTCTCCCACAACGCACGTAACACGTTCGGTTTCAGCCCCTCCTCCCAATCTCACTAAAAAAAAAGAAAAAAAATTGTTGGCAAGGATGTGGATCTTATTGACTCATTTGCTGATTCACTTTGTAAGGTTTTCACGCTGGTAACCACATCTCTGTGACTGGGGTCTGGCAGTGAATAGCACCCAGAATCTGTTCCCTGAAAGAGCTGCAATTCTGTATGGTCCCTGGTCCTGAGCACAGGCATCAAGAGCAACCAAGAAATGACAGGCTGAGAGGTTACCGGGATTAATCTGACCCGGATTCATCTGTAAAACATGAATTAAACAGCCGTTTCACTAAAAATTGGGGTTAACTTCACACATTGTAAGTAGGCGAGCTGCTTGATGGTCTTAATGCGTCTGGACAAAAGAGATTTGAATGGCTGTGTGAACACTGTGCAGCGAGAAAAGTCATCCTCTGCGGTTTTGTTTAAATAACTATTCAATTCAGTAATAAATAAATCATTGGGCATCTACAGTTGATTAGCAGGTATGGTTAGATCAAAGCTGTAGTTTAGGGAATATTGAATATTCTTTTTAAGATAACATTGTCCCTTCTTTGTTGGAAGGAGATAATGTTGTATTATTAATTAGTGCCAGTAAAATGCTATCAAGTATGGGTGGAGAGTCAGAATTACGTTCAGGCACTAACTACAGTTATCATGATCTCTTCTTTCTATAGGGTTCTGATTATTTCTAGGACAAGTTATTTTAAATATATTTTAATACATATTTTATCCGAAATTACTTTATGCTATTTTTCTACCTCCTTAAATACCTTAAGTACAATGAAGGGAAAATAATCTGAATTCAACAGAATTTTCTCAATAATTTTTCAACTTTACCAATTCCTCTTTGACTGATACTACCAAATTTAATAACTTTATAAAAATCTGAGTGAACCAGTTCTCTCTTGGTACTTAAATGACAATTATTGAAAATGAAAGAAACAATGAATGCCATCTTAGTAAAAAGCCAAATCCAAATTTGCTGAACTTAAACATCTCTGTTCCACCAACCTTAAAGTTCTGATGCAATGAACTTAAAAAAAAAATTATCTTGCTTTGAAAAGTACCATCACTTTAAATCTGGTAAAAAATGAATAAATAAATAACTGGCTTCTCTCTGAGCTCTCTTCCTTACCCCGTTCTTATTCTCTCTGGCCCATTTCCCTTATTAACCAATATATTATTTACATATCATTTGGTTAAGGAATAGTTAGTGATAAAACGAAAAGCTTTATCTTGCCTACCTGCTCATTTTGAAAAAGAGGATTTATCTTGTTTTCAAGAAAATTCATTTTGTCAACATTATTAAACCCTTGAAGAAAGTAACATTTTCTGCCTGTGAATGGGGTTAAGCTTCCATAAGGCTGTATTTACTTTCTTGAGAAAAAAATGAAGTATAATTTTGATGTACACTGCTGTGTTAGTTTCAGATGCATAGGAAAGTGATTCAGTTCTGTATATGTTATATACATAATACATATGAACATATATGTATATTCTTTTTTTTAGATTCTTTTCCATTATAGGTTATTACAAGATACTGATGTAGTTCCCTGTGCCATACAGTAAGTCTCTGTTGTTTGTATATTTTATATTAATGTAAATATTTCTTAATTCCAAACTCCTAATTTATCCCTCTCTCCCCTCTTATCTTTACTTATTTTTAATTTCCAATGAACTTCTTGTTGCTTATTAAACCATTATTCTCATTGAGAAAAAAATGAAGTATAATTTTATGTACACTGCTGTGTTAGTTTCAGATGCATAGGAAAGTGATTCAGTTCTGTATATGTTATATACATAATACATATGAACATATATGTATATTCTTTTTTTTAGATTCTTTTCCATTATAGGTTATTACAAGATACTGATGTAGTTCCCTGTGCCATACAGTAAGTCTCTGTTGTTTGTATATTTTATATTAATGTAAATATTTCTTAATTCCAAACTCCTAATTTATCCCTCTCTCCCCTCTTATCTTTACTTATTTTTAATTTCCAATGAACTTCTTGTTGCTTATTAAACCATTATTCTCATGTTTTATTTTCTCTTTTATCCTCTAAACTAAGGGTAGTTTGTAAGAATAGGGAAGAATATGAGAGTGAATGGAAGCAATATTATGTACTCAAAGGAAACAGCCAATGCCAGTCCTGATATTAAACAAACATCTAGGTCACACAAGTAAATATATTATATTGATGTTCAGGAAATACCAGGGTGAGGTATCAAAATTATATCAAACATTTATAAAACCGCTCCAAATGCACAGGAATAAAATTAAGTTGCTCTTATTAACAAATCCTACTTGAAATGGGTAAGCCAATTATTTGGGATATGTCACTGACTGCCATCAGGACAGAATGACATTTTGCTCAGCAATTAACCATCCAAGAAGAAAGCAAACCACAGTCTGGTAAATAAGTGCTGAATCCACCAGAACTAAGGGTGATTGAACAATTTCACCTAGATCATTTATGTTTCTGCCTTTTGAAAGAAAAATTAATGAGAGAAATTCAAGTTTACCAATAATTTATATTCTTACTGACTTTATCATCATAAGTAACATCTACATTCTTTCTGCTGGTGAGATCAGGTGAAGCAAAAGCAGAGCAATTTGCCTTGTTTCAGCCCCAATAATACTCCACACATCACTTCTTTCTACTTTAGGTAGCAGTGCTTCTATACATTCAGCTATAGACAAACTAGTCAGTATCCATCAGGAATGAAATGTAAATGTAGTGTAATATCTTACCCTTTGCCCAGATCTGGAACAGACTGCTTCCATTTTCACTAGCAATCACGAGAAAATAAAAAAGACTGAAAAGTATAAACACACTGCTTTATCCAAGTTGTGTGTGCTCTGCACGCCTCATCTTTGGAAAGCAATGAAATGCCCAGCAAGGAAAACCAGGATATACCTTGCTTACCTTCATAAACAACAATCCAGAACTAGCTTAAGGCCACACATGCATAAGAGCATCCTCAAAAGAGTGACATCCAAGCAAACTGCGGACTGTTTACTAGCATTTCCATCCAGTTGCCAAACCTTGACTGGGCTCTGCAATTCAAACTGTGCCTTGTAACACCCAAATGCCCCTCCCCCCTTTAACAGCTTCCTATTCAAAATGGGACTGCCACTTTCCTAATTTTCCTTATCGGAATCAGTCTGGGGGAAGGTTGTGTGAGGAACTGGTGCCAAAACTGAGGAGAGGAGGGCAGAGACCAGTCTTGCTTAAGGTGAACACAGAACGGTGAGAGGAACTTACCCGTTTCCCCTGTGTGAATGCTGAAATGGAAACGGAATGGCAATAATCGTCCCCTCTGGCACAGTTTCTTCCTCGTTTCTATTAAGAAAAGTGACTCCTCTGTTTGCTATGCCTGCAACCTTAGAGATGTAGTTGCTCTGCTCACATGCTGACTTGAAGTTAGACACTGGGTCTCATCTCACAGATGCACCTGGATTCCCTTTCCTGGAGCTCACCAGCTCTGCTGAGAAGTCTACCGGGTCTGCACTAAGAGTACACTATTTCTCCACCCTCTTGGGTCTCAGGACCCCTAAACGGCAGTTGGTTGGCTGGTATCTCCCTGGCCACAGTGCTCCCTTTCTGTCCTCTATGCCAGACAAAAAAGTTAGAGAGAGAGAGAGAGAGAGAGAGAGAGAGAGAGAGAGAGAGAGAGAGAGAAATGAATGAACGCTTTTGAACCAAAAGGGACTCGGTTGAAACTAGGCAACTCTCATCAGGGACTGATCCGTGGCATGCGCGTGTGTGCGTGAGTGTATGTGTGTGTCTCTTTCCTCCCCCAAGGGTGGGATATCCCCCATTCTCAGCTCAGCTCCGATCCTCTGCTGTTTCAATGTTCTCTGAATAGCTATTCTGATGCACTGCCATGCGTGAAATGGATGATTTGCAAGCTTCTCTGTCCCACGCAATTCCGTGGATAATCATATATCCAGATTCTGCACGGGCAAGGGAATCGGTCCTTAATGGAAAGGGATTGACTTCCCACGACCGAAAGGAACGTAGAGTTCGCTGGGGAAGCGGTCGGGTGGTGGGAAGCCGGCCGCCTGGGCTCTGGCCTTGGTGCTGAATGCGAAACCCGCTGCCCAACCGACTCAGCGTCCCCGGATCAACTCGGGGAGATCAGATGGGGCCCTGCTAGTTCTAGACATCCCCTCGCAGGCTGCCGGCTGGGAGCTGGGCAAAGCCTATGCCCTGGGACCCTCCGCAGGACACTTGGCTCCTTTATTTCTTTGCTCGGATCTGGGAAAGTTTTGACCAACGTTTATTTGTAACCGGAGCCGCTTTCCCCCCTCCCACTGGGTCGCCATGGAGACTTGAGCTCTTCCTCTCTTTTCTATTCTTCTCCAGGCAAAATGGGCGAAGCTTAGCACAGCCCTGACTGTAGCAAGCCCCTTCTTTTTAAGCAGCTCCTGGGCACCCCGCTCCTCCATTTTCCAGCAGAAAAAAGGGAGGCAGGGAACGGTGCTGGTTGAACTGTGGCTTTGTACGGGGTTCTGTGGGGGCTTCTTTTGATCAGCAGACTTTGGATAAAAGCAGTCAGTAGACATGCTAACCGAATGATAAATCTCCAACTCCTGAACACTGGAGTTTCACCCCCCAAGCCCCACCACCCTTCTTCTTTGGGGAGTGGAGGCAGCATTCTTCAGAAAATTCTGTGATTTGTTTCTCTACTAATCTCACCCCATTACTATGGCTGTGTTTGTCAAGCTGTGTTTCTTCCCTAAGAGCCTCTCCATATTGAACCTGGTACAAGAGATGTACCTGTGGATTGACTCAAAGGTTTTATTGGGTTTGGGGAATACTAATGTTATTTCTGTTAAAAACTCATTCAAGCTTAATGTCTTGATGCAAATGAACATATACCCAGGAGGAAGCAAGCCAGTGGATTCACCCAATCCCCCAAAGGCAGTAAACATCTCATTTTATCATTTAGAGGTTTTTTTGTTGGTGGTGGTGGTTTTTCCCCCTCTTATAATTACAAAACAATTCAGCTTACTTCTGGGGAGAGGTTCCTATCGCTGCTGCTAGTCATTGTATCACAGCTCCGGTGATACTGATCGAGAACAGCTGGGAGTTATTGCTTCCCCTTCTGTTTGTTTCTTCCCACCCCTCACTTTTTCTTTCCCTCCTTCTCATGTTTCTCTCTCTTTCTCTCCGTCTCTCTCCTCCTCTCCTCTAGGCAAAGAACAAGGATACAGCTTTCCACAAAGACGATGGGCTTCTCCCAACTGTGAATGACTACACAGCAAGCCACCCCTGCCAGTCCGTCCCTGCATTTCATCTTTGCCAATGGATGTTGAAATGATGTCTGTAATCACTGACGGGGTTTCTCCGAGCCCAGAGCATGCAGACCCCTCCTCTCCCCCCCTCCCTTGAGAGTTTTCAGTCGCTAATGAGAACCGTATGAAACAGATTTCCCTTCTGTTATGTAACCTGCTTCTCTCTCGCCTGTCCCTTGATTTGGGCATACCCCGTTTCTCATCAGAGTGGAGATGCATGCAGCGGCGGAAGCTGGGGAGGGGGAAGTGGGAACCCGAGGGCACGAAACCTCTTGCCCAGGTCGATGCCAGCTCCTTGCCTTCCAGCAACTCAGCGCAACGCTTACCTTGCTGCGGACTGGGTGGCTTCATTCAATCATGATCTTCTCTCCCGGAGCGGAGCAAGCTTTAATAATTCACTTACACGATGGAGAGAGGGGAGGAAAAAAAAAAAAAAACGACAAGGAGAAAACAAAAACAAAAACAAAAACCCACAAAGCAAACCGGAGGTTTTCAGATGGTCAAATTTCACATCGCCCCGGGAGGCGGTTAGGAGACTCCATGCTCCTCGCTGTGCAGCCAGCTCCGGGTCTAGCTTCCAGGTTCCCACGGGTCCCCTCCCCTCCGCCCGCCCAGCCTCTCCGGCCAGGTGCGGCCGGCCGTCTTGGAACTGGCTCCCTCTGGCCGCGAGCGGAGAACCGGGCTGGGCGCCGGGGGTGCCAACCGAGGGGCGGAGGGGTGTGCGATCGAGCAGGG
>SJYC01078633.1:0-19855 GCA_006408675.1 Madoqua kirkii
CCTAGGGGGCGGAGCGGGGAGGAGGGGCGGGGCGGCGGGACGGGGAAGCAAGAGGGCACACCTTCCGCGTGGCCGGGAGGGGGCGCCTTGAGAGGCAGCGCCCCCAAAGCGTGCCCCGCCCAGACCAGCCGCTGCTCCACCCCTAGCCTCGCCCCGATGCTGGCTTTGCTCTGTGGCACTGGAGGAAGAGAAGGCGACTGTGGGCTTTTTCATACCTAGTCCGGGTTGCCTTCAAAGCTGACTTTGTCAGGTCCTGCACCACCGCCTCCCCCCATCTTTAGAGTTTAAACTTGCTTTGTATGGTTACTGAAGAAGGGAATGGCAACCCACTCCAGTGTTCTTGCCTGTAGAATCCCACGGACGGAGGAGCCTGGTAGGCTGCAGTCCATGGGGTCGCAGAGTCGGATACGACTGAGTGACCAGCACTTCGCGTGTATGGTTATTCCAGCGAACACCTCTGAGTGCTTCCCTCGGCAACCCTTCTTTTTTCTCAGATCTTTACAAACAGTACTTCCACATTCCCAAAGCCTTTCCATGCAACTTGGTTCAGTTCAGTTCAGTTCAGTCTCTCAGTCGTGTCCAACTCTTTGCGACCCCATGAATTGCAGCACTCCAGGCCTCTTTGTCCATCACCAACTACCAGAGTTCACGCAAACTCATGTCCATCGAGTCGGTGATGCCATCCAGCCATCTCATCCTTTGTTGTCTCCTTCTCCTCCTGCCCCCAATCCCTCCCAGCATCAGTCTTTTCCAGTGAGTCAACTTCACATGAGGTGGCTAAAGTATTGGAGTTTCAGCTTTAGCATCAGTCTTTCCAAAGAATACCCAAGACTGTCTTTAGAATGGTTCCTTCAATCCACTGTTTTATTTTTTTATTTTTTAAAATTTGGCTCAGTTCAGTTCAGTTGCTCATTCGTGTCTGATTCTCTGAGACCCCTTGGACTGCAGCATGTCAGGCCTCCCTGTCCATCACCAACTCCCAGAGTTTACTCAAATTCATATCCATTGAGTCAGTGATGCCATCCAGCCATCTCATCCTCTGTCGTCCCCTTCTCCTCCTGCCTTCAATCTTTCCCAGCATCAGGGTCTTTTCAAATGAGTCAGCTCTTCACATCAGGTGGCCAAAGCACTGGAGCTTCAGCTTCAGCATCAGTCCTTCCGTTGAACATTCAGGACTGATTTCCTTTGGGATGGACTGGTTGTGTCTTAGTTATGCCATGCGGAATCTTTAGTTTTAGGGCAGGTACTCAGTAGCTGTGGCACTCAGACTCAGTAGTGGGGGCACACTGGGACCAGAGCAGCTGGTTCCAGTAGTTGCCTGGCAGGGGATCTTAGCTCACATCCCAGAAACTGAACCTGCCCTGGACTGCAAGGTGGATTGTTAACCACCAGACCACCAGGGAAATCTCATCCTAGCCACTCTCTTATGTTATCTTTATTCCAGGGTGAGTGGGTTGACCAATTGGGAGAGCAGTGAATACCATTGGTTGATTATTTTGTAACATCTCTTTCAGAAGCTGGCTGTTCTTGTGCCTTTTCTTTTTTTTTTGGAAAGCAGCTTTCCTTCTGCAGAATCTCCATCTCCAAGAAGGTGACCATATTCAAGAACAAGGGCTGGCCAAGACCTCTTATTTCCAAGATTACTTTATTCTCTACCTGCATACTTTCTGATTAAGCAGCAGTTCCATTCCTGAAGAATGCCTTTTGTATGCCGAAGTGCTTGCCTCAAATTTGCATCATCAGTTATATGCAAAGCAACCACAGGCACAACCTGTGGGCTCATACTTGTTGATTTTCCTGAAAAGGTTTTATAATCTCAGTTATGCATCTTTCTGATTAAGCAGCAGTTCCATTCCTGAAGAATGCCTTTTGTATGCCGAAGTGCTTGCCTCAAATTTGCATCATCAGTTATATGCAAAGCAACCACAGGCACAACCTGTGGGCTCATACTTGTTGATTTTCCTGAAAAGGTTTTATAATCTCAGTTGCTCTTACTTCTGAGTCATACAACCCATGTACAAAAGATATCAGGTATGTAATATGTGATTTTCACGCTCCACAGTGCTTGCTGGGGCTAGTAATTTCATCAGAGAACCCAAGTTCATCAGGCAAGGTAAACCACTTCAACTTACAGTGCCTTCTACTCACACTAATCTTAAGATGACTTGAATGCTATTTTGTTAATGGAGTCTATTAGAGCCATGCTTTGCCTGATTGATACTTGGAGACCTAGTGTTACATCATATTCGAGTATTAGAGCCTTTTGTCAATGTTTTGGATTATTTTACCAGTAAGCTGGAGAAGGAAATAGCAATTCACTCCAGTATTCTTACCTGGACAATTCTATGGACAAGTGGGCCACAGTCCATGGGATTGCAAAGAGTCGGGCACTACTGAGCACACACATACATAAAAATAAACAAAGGACAATTGGACTCAGCAATCCTCGAAGGACCCTGGAGTAAAGATGTGAGTCAGGATTTTAGTGGAAACCTCCCTAGAATATTAAAAGAACGACTCACAGTGACTGTAGTTGCCTAAAGATCATTCTATTAATATTTAATGCAGGAAGCTGCTAAGGTTATTTCCACCAAGTTTAATTATGTAGGTTTCTACCAGTGGAAGGATTTCACAAGGCATCAGACTGAGTAAGTCAAGAGACAAGAATCACTTATGTATCCCCTTTAAACACTTTGAAACCTGACTTGAAACATGAGCCAGGATGCTGGCTGTGGCTCTCCCTGAATAGTGTCAAGTTAAACGAAGTGAAAGTTGCTCAGTGTGTCCAACTTTTTGCAACCCCATGGATTATACAGTTCATGGAATTCTCCAGGCCAGAATACTGGAGTGGGTACTCATTCTCTTCTCCAGGGGATCATCCCAACCCAGGGATTGAAACCAGGTCTCCCTCATTGCAGGCAGATTCTTTACCAGCTGAGCCTCAAGGGATGCCCAAGAATTACTGGAGTGGGCAGCCTATCCCTTCTCTAGAGGATCTTCCTGACCCAGGAATCAAGCTGGGGTTTTCTGCATTGTAGGCAGAATTTTTACCAACTGAGCTATGAGGGAAGCCCCCTCCTGAACGGTGTAGGAGCTTGTTTTGAGTGAGGTGGTTCACACATACATGCCCTGGGATTCGATTAACACCAGCCAGGAGAACGATTGGCCTAACTGAATTCATTTATTCCCGAGGGAGCTCTGATCAGCATGGGTATAACCAGGAGTCTTGGTGACGTCAGGAAATCAGGCATGCTGTGCTTCAGAGCTGCCCACTGCGGCTCTTCTGAGCTCCTTGGAGCGCTGTCTCTCAGTTTATACTGTGTTCACTATGCCTGGAATCTCACTTATCAGTCTATTTTATGATTTCCCATGACGTCAAGGGCGGGGGGATGGGGCTCTCAAGGCTTTTGCGCTTTCCATCTCAGTCTCTAGGGAGATGAGTGATCTAGAGCTGACAAAGATGGTAGCTTTTAGGATCCATTGATTCTTTTATACAGATGAGACTGGATTCTCCCCCACATACCCAATTTGTAAGGGAGGCTTATTAGCTGCCGGAATTGACAAACTGAATTATCTTGACTGGGTGTCCTTTGTTGCTGCTAGTCTGGTTTTCCTTCATCTTTGACTGTGGCAATTTACAACGCAGTCTCACTGCCCCACCCACGTGCAGCTCTGGGTCCGCTTTGGGCATGCTGACACTAAGAAGCGAGGTGGATTGTATTTCTTGTTTTGATTTTCAATATAAATTTGGAGAGGTGGGTTGTATTTATTTTTTTCGATTTTGATTATAAATTTGGAGATATTCTTTTTTTTTTTTTTTACCAAACTGACCTTTTTAAAAATATTTTGCTTAGATTTTTAAAAATAAATTTCTTTCTTTCTTTATTTTTGGCTGTGCTGGGTCTTCGTTGCCCCGCGGGCTTTTCTCTAGTTGCAGAGAGCAGGGGGCCGCTTCCCAGTTGTCCTGGCTCACCGGCTTCCCGTGTGAGGTTGATCGCTCGGTGGCGTGTGGGAGTCTCCTGGACCAGATTTCAAGCCCGTTTCTGCTGCTCTGGCAGGCAAATTCTTTACCACTGAGAGATCCTGTGAAGCCCTGGAGATCCATTCTTAATCGATCTCTCTAGGTGAAAAAAATTCAGTGCTTTGGCTAAGAAAGGGCTTTCAGGTGGGTTTAAGCACCATAGCAAGCATGGTGTTTTAGTGCTAGCCTTTAATATTAATACTTTTATTCTCCAGCTCTTCAGCTATTGCTTTCCTTTTCTTGGATATCCTTCATCTCCTAGTTTCCTTACTTCGGAATTCCATTCGCTGTTCCTAGTGATCTTAGATTATAAGTGCTTATAAACGTTTTGAAATTATACATTTTAATTCCTGCTCCCTGATTTGATGAATAAATGAAATCTGAAGACTCGCTTAATAAATTTTTTCTTGTAGAATGTTTTATTAGCTCATCATTTAGCACATATTACTCATTTTAATCATGGTGTCTCTCCCAAAGAATTCATTAAAATGCAATTTAGAACGATCATGACTTCAGATACAATATCAATATTTCAAAGACCACAGGAGGTGATAATTACAAATAATTGCGTGAATTAGTTTTCCTATACCTCTTCATAGAAATAATTTTAATTAATACGAAATCTGCACAAACAAAACATTGAAGGCCCAAGTATAGGAACTGAATTTGCTCTTTCTGCAGTTAAGTTATGGTAAGATGTCCAGCTCTGACAATCCTAGACAGCATATTGAAAAGCAGAGAATAAGATTCATCTAGTCAAAGCTATGGTTTTTCCAGTAATCATGTATGGATGTGAGAGTTGGACCATAAAAAAGCTGAGTCCCATAGAGTTGATGCTTTTGAACTTTGATGCTGGAGAACTCTTAAAATTCCCTTGGATTACAAGGAGATCCAAGCAGTCAGTCCTGAAGGAAATCAACCCTGAATATCCATTGGAAGGCTGATTCTAAAGCTGAAGCTCCAATACTTTGGCCACCTGATGGGAAGAACTGACCGATCTGAAAAGACCAGTGCTGGGAAAGATCATCTTTCCCATTGATGCTGGGAAAGACCGAGGACAGGAGGAAAAGGAGGCAACAGAGGATGAGATGGTTGGATGGCATCAATGGACATGAGTTTGAACAAGCTCTGGGAGACAGTGATGAGCAGGGGAGCCTGGTGCACTGTGGTCCATGTGGTCACAAAGAGTCAGATACAACTTAGTGACTGAACAACAAAAACAAGATGTCCAGGTGATTTATTCCCTTTTGGCATTTTCAATGGAAACTGTGAATTGGAGGGAATGAAATGAAGCTCCTTTTTTGGAGGGAGCTGCACCTGCTGGATGTCACCTCCTACAGTTGCCTCTCATGCTAAGCAAGACTGGACTTGTTTGCTTTCAGCAGAAGGGGAGCTTCTGCCCAATACTCTCCCTCGGCAAGCCTGAAAGAGCCTTGTCAGCCTTTCTTCCGAGAGGTAAAGTCCAGAATCCACTTTCAGATTCTAGATCAGCATTGGTGGTCCAAGGCGAGATTTACCTGAGTTGTCCTCGCCCTGCTGTCTATGCTGAGTAACGGGCTAAACCAGAGGTGTGTGTGCTGAGTCACTTCAGTCATGTCTGACTCCTTGCAACCCCGTGGACTGTAGCCCACCAGGCTCCCCTGTCCATGGGATTCTCCAGGCAAGAATACTGGAGTGAGTAGCCATTTCCTTCTCCAGGGGATCTTCCTGACCCAGGGATTGAACCTGGGTCTCCTATGTCTCCTGAATTGGCAGGGGGATTCTTTACCACTAACACCACCTATTCCAATTCCAAAGAAAGGCAATGCCAAAGAATGCTCAAACTACTGCACAATTGCTCTCATCTCATATCCTAGTAAAGTCATGCTCAAAATTTTCCAAGCCAGGCTTCAGCAATACGTGAACCATGAACTCCCTGATGTTCAAGCTGGTTTTAGAAAAGGCAGAGGAACCAGAGATCAAATTGCCAACATCCGTTGGATCATGGAAAAAGCAAGAGAGTTCCCGAAAAACATCTATTTCTGCTTTATTGACTATGCCAAAGCCTTTGACTGTATGGATCATGATAAACTGTGGAAAATTCTGAAAGAGATGGGAATACCAGACCACCTAACCTGCCTCTTGAGAAAGGGCTCCATTCACAGCAACCCTCAGAACAGATCAAAATATTGTTAATAAAAGCTGCAAATTTCCACCAGGCAGTTTGCTTGGCTTCATCTGAGTCTATATTTCCTAGTCCTTAAAAATGGGGATGATAGGATCTAAGTTATGGGGTTGTGGTGTGAATGAAAGGGGACACAGCACATGAGGAGTTTGGCATAATGATCATAGCGTGAGTTATAACAGTGAAAGTATTAGTCACTCAGTTGTGTCTAACTCTTTGCCACCCCATGAACTGTAGCCCGTCAGGCTCCTCTATCCATGAAATTCTGCAGGCAAGAATACTGGAGTGGGTAGCCATGCCCTTCTACAAGGGGTTTTCCCAACCCAGGGATTGAATTGGAGTCTCTCGCATTGCAGACAGATTCTTTACTATCTGAGCCAATGGGAAAGCCTTTCATCTTCCATCATGTGCCTGGCACAGAGCTCCTAAATCCTTGGACTTTCCTATGATGAGCTCTATATAGGTGTCTTGAGGTAACTTAAGGCTGAGAGCTGGTTGCCAGGGAACCAACCAAGTGATGAGAGGGTTGACACTTTCAGTACCTACCCTGTCACCCCTGTGGGGAGGGTGGAGGAGGTGGAGATTGAATCATTGGTCAGTGGCCAATGACTTAATCATTTACGGATATGTAAAGAAGTGTCCATGAAACCTCAGAAGGACAGAGATTGGAGAGCTTCTGGGCTGCTGTACATGTGGGGATGTGTGAATGATAAGTCTGGAGAGGGCTTGGAAGCGCTATGCCCCTTTCCTCATGCCCTGCCCTAGGCATGTCTTCTATCTGCCTGATCCTGAGTTAGATCCTTTTACAACAAACCAGTAATCTAGCGAGCATTCTAATAAGGTAAAGTTTTTCTGAGGGCTGCGAGTCGCTCTAGCAAATTAATAGAATCCAAGGAGAGGCTCTTGAGAACCTCTGATTTATAGCCCAGTTGGCCAGAAGTACAGGCGACAAACCTGGAGTAGTGACTGGCACCTGGAAGGGATGGGCGGTCTTGTAGGGCTGAACCATGAACTTGTGGAATCTGATTTATCCCTGGGTAAGCACTTCATGGGAAATAGATGGGGAAACAGTGTCAGATTTTATTTTGAGGGGGCTCCAAAATCACTGCAGATGGTGACTGCAGCCATGAAATTAGAAGCCACTTACTCCTTGGAAGGAAACTTATGACCAACCTATATAGCATATTCAAAAGCAGAGACATTACTTTGCCAACTAAGGTCCGTCTAGTCAAGGCTATGGTTTTTCCTGTGGTCATGTATGGATGTGAGAGTTGGACTGTGAAGAAGGCTGAGTGCCAAAGAACTGATGCTTTTGAACTGTGGTGTTGGAGAAGACTCTTGAGAGTCCCTTGGACTGCAAGGAGATCCAACCAGTCCATTCTGAAGGAGCTCAACCCTGGGATTTCTTTGGAAGGAATGATGCTAAAGCTGAAACTCCAGTACTTTGGCCACCTCATGCGAAGAGTTGACTCATTGGAAAAGACTCTGATGCTGGGAGGGATTGGGGGCAGGAGGAGAAGGGGATGACAGAGGATGAGATGGCTGAATGGCATCACGGACTCGATGGACGTGAGTCTGAGTGAACTCTGAGAGATGGTATAAACAAGGAGGCCTGGTGTGCTGCGATTCATGGGGTCGCAAACAGTCGGACACGACTGAGCGACTGAACTGAATTGAGCACCACCTAGGAAGCCCCGAGCCAGGGGTCTTCCACTTTATTCTTTTATCTGTGTTATAGGTCACCTTTCTCCAAAACAGGAGGCACTCAAGGCTCTGGTATCAACTATTTTTCCTTTAGTTCAAAAGGGAAGGGCCCTCCTGCCAGTGCAAGAGATGTAAGAGATGCAGGTTCAATCTCTGAATGGGGAAGATCCCCTGGAGGAGGGAATGGCTACTCGTTCCATTTTCTTGCTTGGAGAATCCCCTGGACAGAGGAGCCTGGTGGGCTACAGTCCATGGGGTTGCAAAGAGTCAGATGTGACTAAAGTGACTTAGCACCCACTAGCAAATAATGGTGTTCCAGGTGGTTTCTTGGGGAAGCAGACTCTGAGATGGAGTTTGGTGTGTGGGGTGTATATTAGAGATATTGCTAATGGATTTTATTCCTGTGGCATCAACATGTATGGAAGGGAAAGGAAGGAAGTGTGAATGAGCCTAGGGGAAGCAGTGGGGGTATCAGCCTTGGCTGATCTCACCGGGCGCTTTGAAGCTAAAATGAACCACTAGTGTCTTGTAATGAGTGAAAATAGCCCCTTCCTGATCAGTTCCTGGATGTGGGTTCAAGGTGCTCTGTGTTTGATTGCTAAATGCTGTCAGCTGACAAGCTTACAGCATCCAGGCCAAGTCCTTTCTTGAAGGGAGATCTTGGTGATTCATCTCCGTGTCTACCACAACAGATGATAATAACATTATTTACTGCATAGATCTACTGTCACTATTATATGACATATTTCAAATAAAAAGCGGAGCCTGGGGTCTGGCATAGAGCAACTGCTTAATAAATGTCAGCTTAATGGATGATGCTTGTCCTTTTTATGATTAAGCAAACTCAGGATCATGTGTTTCCAAGGAGCTCCAGATTTCTGTCCACCACATTTCAAGTCTACTGGGACTTCAGGCCAGTTTCAAGTCTCCTTTATGCACCAGTAAATTGCAGTAAGAGTGGCTCAGATGGTAAAGAACCTTTGTTCAATGTGGGAGACCCGAGTTTGAACCCTGGATTGAGAAGATCCCCTGGAGGAAGGAATGGCTACCCATTCCATTATTCTTGCCTGGAGAATCCCAGGGACAGAGGAGCCTGGGGGACTACACACCATGGGGTCACCAAGAGTCATACATGACTGAGCAACTAACACTTAGGTACCAGCAAAATGCACCAAGAGTAGGCTACTTACTGCCTCTGATTAGTCAGTGAGCCCAGTCCTTGAATCAATTCCTGTGACCCGGAGGTTATTAGTTATTTCAGAAAGGGATGTGAAATCAGACCTGAAGTCAGAACATCCCTCTCCAGAATAAGAGGGACTCAAGGCTCTGCTATCAGCTTCTTTTCCTTTAGTCTGAAAGGGAAAGTGTCTACAGGACGGTAAATATTCCGTAAACGCTATACAGTCATCTAGTTACAACACGTTTGCCTCCCCGGTGGCTCAGCGGTAAAGAATTTGCCTGCAATGCAGGAGCTACAGGAGACACAGGTTGGATCCCTGGGTCAGAAAGATCCCCTGGAGAAGAGCATGGCAACCCACTCCAGTATTCTTACCTGGAGAATCCCATGGACAGAGAAGTCTGGTGGGCTACAGTCCATGGGATCGCAAAGAGTCGGACACGACTGAAGTGACTTAGCAATGGCAATAGCAATAGTTACAACACAAGGAGATTTGCTTCTCTCTCTGTTATGAACAGTTAGTAGTAAGAATTACTTTGCGTGGTCTCATAGGAGACTTTGGTAGCCATAGAGGGGGGATTCACTTTCCCTTGCTACTGTAATTGTCAAAACTCAGTGATTTATTTAGGTAGCTCTTTCCTCCTATTTTATTTTTATTTTGAATTAAAGTGGAAGAAATGGAATACAGAATTAGAAAGTTCTAGAGTCAACAAGGAAATCAAGTTTCCCGGCCTGCGGAGTATACACAAGGCTGCAATTTAACCCCGGGACCCGTGAAATTGATAGTCTGTGGCAAGCAAGGAAGAGCAGACCCGATTTGCAGCCTCTGGTCCCCAGGTGGTTGTCACTACTTGTATTCATTTGCTGAGGCAAAACTCAGCCAGTGGCAGGAAAGAGAAAAACCTAAAAAAAAAAAAAAAGACAATATAAAGATGATAGAACCACAGACTATAGAAGTTGGAAGTATTCACCTTAGGAATTAGCTGGTCCCGTTTTGGTTTCCATGAGCCTTATTCTGACCCTAATCAACACACCCTGCGCTACCTTTACCATCTAAACATGCTGATTCATTTCTTCTTGCCAACTTTTGGGTGGGCTGCTCTTCTGACCACATAGAAGCCTTTGACACCGAATCTCGTATCTTTAGCTTGTGTCTTACCTTTGCTGCCCTGGAATAACTTCCCCTCTTCTAGAAACTAAATTCTCAACCTTGACCTCCTTTGACTTATACTTTGTCCTCATTTCTGTCTTCTCAAATCTGTCTCATGCATTAGACAAATTATTTCTAGCATCATAAATGTGAAAGGCACACACTTATTTCCATAGTGTTATGGGATCGTTTTCAAGCCAATACGATTCAAGAAAGAAAAATGGTGCAAGGTAATAAGATGATACCAAGAAAGAGTTTTGCCCATAAGTTTCCTGGAGTAACAAGAACTTTTAGAAATTTAAGTAATCTTGGGCAAATTACTTACAGTTTTAGATTCTCCAAAATAAGAATGATGAAAACTACTTAGTATTAGTTTTCTATTGCTGCAAACTTAGTAGCTTGAAAAATACTCGCATGCTAGCTCATAGATCTGTCGGTCAGAAGTCCAGTTCAGGGCATGAGTGTGTTCTCTGCTTAGGGATCACAGTGCTGAAAACAGAGAGTGAGTCAGACTGAGCTCTTGTCTGGAGGCTCTTTCTGCTGCCAGTCAGAGAAAACTCTGTTTTTACAAGGCCCATGTGATTAGATCAGGTCCACCTAGATAATCTTTCAAGGTTAAGGCCAACTGATTTGGGACCTTAACTGTTCCTGAAACATCCATTCATAGCAGCACCCAGCTTACTGTCTGAGTGGATACCTGGGAGAAGGTGTCGGCACACCACGGCTGTGACTCTTGAGGGCTCTCTTAGAATTCTGCTTAGCACACACCTACTTCACGAGTTCTTAACAAATGAGGAAATATATGACTGCACAGTGTATTGAAAGGAAATTTTGAGGGAGACATCTAGAAGCCACACATGGTTTGCTGCTCTACTGGTTCACCTTGTTGGCATGAAGCATCGACTGCAGCTATGATCGCCCCACCATTCCCTGCTTCCACTTGCTTCTCTGATTCCTGGGTCTGGTGTGGGCACATTTAACCGTGTGACAGAAAACTTCTGCGGAACACTCATGTCGCAGGGCCAGGGGCAGTAAGAATTGGCACAGGGCTCAGTTACCTGTGGGTTCCAATCTGTTTGTATCACAGAGTCACTGCTGGAGTCTCCCATTCTGGTTTTAAGGGCTAAGATCTCAGTAGTGACTGCTTTTTTCTCACACTGTCTTGGGTCCCACTTACCCTCTGTCAGCATGTTGACAGGTAGGCTTTACCTAGACAGGTAACTCCAACCTTTATTGATTAAAATGAGGGAGCTTGGTGGTACTCTGATTAATGTCACAGTTTTCCAGGGCTGTTGATCAAGGGGGTAATAAGCGGTGACCCTGTGAATTCCATTAAAAAATGGGCCTCTTTGCTTGTGTTATGGAGGAGCAACTCAGTTTCTCTTAGTCATCAGGACTGATCACAACAACCAAGGACTCCTCGTCCACCTGTTGGTTTAGTAGCAAAAGGAATCCAAAAGGTCAAGGTGTATTGCAAGCTCCTAATACATCCAGGAGTTGGTGACGGACAGGGAGGCCTGGTGTGCTGCAGTCCATGGGGTCACAAAGAGTCGGACACGACTGAGCAAATGAACTGAACTGAATGCATCAAAGCCTTTATTAGGTCTCTTGGTAGATGCCTTGGACCCTTGAACACTAGGACCTCTAAACTCATGAATCCAAAGCAGAAAGGATGAGAAGCAATGTTATTGGTAAAATAGTGATGGACTACTCCCTCCCTCACACTATTGGTTATTACATATGCCTTCCTTGCATTCTGCTATGGCAGTGTCAGCGCACATGTTGGTTGAGAGTCTAAGACACTTACCACCTCCTGCAAGACAGATGCACATCAGATGGTCACGTGATGCAAAGAACCAACTCATTGGAAAAGACCCTGAGGCTGAGGAAAGATTGAGGGCAAGAGAAGGGGACAACAGAGGATGAGATGGTTGGAGGACATCACCAACTCAATAGACATGAGTTTGAGTGAGTTCTGGGAGGTAGTGAAGGGCAGGGAAGCCTGGCATGCTGCAGTCCATGGGGTCCCAAAGAGTCAGACACAACTGGGTGACCGAAAAATAATAAGACAGAATCCCTGCCTCACAGGGTGCTATCTCCCAGCTGGTGTCATGACAAAGCTTTCAGAAGACCATTCCACCTTTCCATCAAGTAGCTCCTTGATGAGACAGATTATCATGGTAAGACCAGTGAATTTGATAGGAGCCCTTTGTCACACTTCACATACCACTCACTGACCCCTGCTCAGAGGGACATTATGGTAATGGATAGGGGAGAAATTGTTTAAGTGGTGAAAGCTTGATGGAAGAGATTTAGTAATGAATGTGCTAGAGATGGGTGTCCTGGTTTCCTCAAGGAATCGTGCCACATCAGGTCCTCTGCAGTGAATACTGGCTTAGACACAGATATCTTCACAGTCTGCCTTCTTTCATTGAGGCCCGTATGTGTACTTTTTTCCTAGACCTCATTACCACCCATTCTGGTGACATAAATCAAGACATCTCTGTACCTCTGTCCACCTTTCCTTCTCCATTATATAGAGAGCATAAAACATCACTGCATACCTTTCCATGGAGGAGGGTGGATTTCCTTTTATCGTCATATTTTCTGAGCAGCTGTCCACTTTTCTGCGGTACAAACTAGGCCCTTGATTTTTCTTTCTTCTTTAATGGATCATTGGAAATTTCCAATTAAGCCATAAACATGTGTTGATGGGAAACAGGCAGAGCAGGAGGACAAGGTCACATGGAAATCTAATCAAGTCTCTTGTGCTGTTGACTTGGGCCGACCGTTCTGTTTGGACCCAAGTCTATACACCTGCACTACACTGGTCTTCAAATAGCCTGCAGAGAATCATGTCTTTAGGAATCTGAGCCCTAGTGTGACTTGGAAGATAGAAAATGTATCTATCTTCATGGGTCTGGCTGAGATCACCAGGTAGCATGTTGAAAGTACCAAATGGCCTTTTTAAAGCTGCATATAATAAGGAACTGTTTAACAATAATATGAGAGAGAGAACTGTTCCATTTGTAAGCAGGACTTAGAAGATTTAGCTCAGCTGGTAAAGAATCTGCCTGCAATGCAGGAGACCCCAGTTCGATCCCTGAGTCGGGAAGATTGAAGAAGAGCTATGTTACCCACTCCAGTATTCGGGCCTGGAGAATTCCCGGGACTGTATAAAGGGTCAGACACGACTGAGCAACTTTCACTTTTTCATAAAAGAGATGGAACTGGTGGTTGAAAAATATACTCTTTCTCATCTCATTTTTCCCACCAGCAAATGAGTTTTAAACTAAGGACTAGTTATAGGATAAGGACAAATGAAGAATGTAACAGTAAGACTTGCAAAAGATGTAAGTGGTGCCTGGTTACTTACTCAGTTCAGTCTCTCAGTTGTGTCTGACTCTTTGTGACCCCATGAACCGCAGCATGCCAGGCCTTCCTGTCCATAACCAACTCCCGGAGTTCACTCAAACTCACCTCCATTGAGTCGGTGATGCCATCCAACAATCTCATCCTCTGTCATCCCCTTCTCCTCCCACCTTCAATCTTTCCCAGCATCAGGGTCTTTTCCAATGAGTCAGTTCTTCACATCAGGTGGTCAAAGTATTGGAGCTTCAGCTTCAGCATCAGCCCTTCCAATGAATATTCAGGACTGATTTCCTTTAGGATGGACTGGTTGGATCTCCTTGCAGTCCAAAGGACTCTCAAGAGTCTTCTCCAGCACCACAGTTCAGAAGCATCAATTCTTCAGTGTTCAGCTTTCTTTATAGTCCAACTCTCACATCCATACATGACTACTGGAAAAACTGTAGCTTTGACTAGATGGAACTTTATTGGCAAAGTAATGTCTCTGCTTTTTAATATGCTGTCTAAGTGAGTCATAGCTTTTCTGCCAAGGAGAAAGCGTCTTTTAATTTCATGGCTAATGTCAACATCTGCAGTGATTTTGGAGCCCCCCCAAATAAAGTCTGCCACTTTTTCCATTGTTTTCCCATCTATTTGCCAGGAAATGATGGGACCAGATGCCCTGATCTTAGTTTTCTGAATGCTGAGTTTTAAGCCAGCTTTTCCACTCTCCTTTTTCACATCCATCAAGAGGCTCTTTAGTTCCTCTTCATTTTCTGCCATAAGGGTGGTGTTATCTGCCTGTCTCTTATACACATCTACCGTGTGACAGAAAACTTCTGCGGAACACTCATGTCGCAGGGCCAGGGGCAGTAAGAATTGGCACAGGGCTCAGTTACCTGTGGGTTCCAATCTGTTTGTATCACAGAGTCACTGCTGGAGTCTCCCATTCTGGTTTTAAGGGCTAAGATCTCAGTAGTGACTGCTTTTTTCTCACACTGTCTTGGGTCCCACTTACCCTCTGTCAGCATGTTGACAGGTAGGCTTTACCTAGACAGGTAACTCCAACCTTTATTGATTAAAATGAGGGAGCTTGGTGGTACTCTGATTAATGTCACAGTTTTCCAGGGCTGTTGATCAAGGGGGTAATAAGCGGTGACCCTGTGAATTCCATTAAAAAATGGGCCTCTTTGCTTGTGTTATGGAGGAGCAACTCAGTTTCTCTTAGTCATTAGGATTGATCACAACAACCAAGGACTCCTCGTCCACCTGTTGGTTTAGTAGCAAAAGAAAGCATCTCTTTTATTCCTAGGGATCTCAACACCAATCATGTCCTTGTAGACCAAAACATTGATCAGCACTTCATTTCTGAGAGTTACGGAATGAAAGTTCAGGTTATAGTTTCCAAAACATTTTTATTTAGATGTAGGTTTATAGTCTACTTAAGGGCTTCCCTCGTAACTCAGTTGGTAAAGAATCCACCTGCAATGCAGGAGACCCTGGTTTGACTTCTGGGTTGGGAAGATCCCCTGGAGAAGGGAAAGGTTACCCACTCCAATATTCTGGCCTGGACAATTCCATGGACTGTATAATCTATTTATTTTAGTTTAGATCTTTGAATATTAGTGGATTCTGGAATCTCTAGATAACCAGACTGTCTCAATAGGAACAGAAAGAATCTTAGAAGAATCAATTCTAAATTATGAAATGATTAACTCAGTAGACAAAGTGACAAATATCTGGAGATACTGGGTAATGAAGGGCTTCCCAGGTGGCACTAGTGGTAAAGAGCCCGCCTGCCAGTGCAGGAGACATGAGACGGGGGGGTTCAATCCCCAGGTCAGGAAGATCTGCTGGAGGAGGAAATAGCAACCCACTTCAGTATTCTTGCCTGGAGAATCCCATGGATATCACAACCTGAAAGGTTACAGTCCATGGGGTCACACAGAGACACCACTGATCCAACTTAGCACAGATAATAAATTCTATTATGTAGCATTGGAAACAGTGAGGGTTTGGGAAAGTTATTCATGCAGCTACAGAAGTAGCTAGACCTTTTCTCATAGTAGGGTAGTCTTCAAAAGCATGTATTCCTATTTGTTTATTTGTATATCTGTTTAGTTTTACTCATGTTAGCCTTTGTGCTTTATACGATTAAGATGTATTTCCTGCTTCTTTTCTGTAAGCACAGATCTTAACTCAGAGTGGGACATCAAAAAGTACTCTATCATTATTAAATAATAAATTCAGACCAATGGGAATACATTATACTAATTGATATAATTTTAGAGCATATTTAAGGAAAATGAGAAGGAGAAGGAATAAAAGAACCCTACTCAAATAAGCTGCTGTAGTGAAGTGCCCAGTGGATTCAGGCGCAGATCATTAAATGACTGTTCATTACTGGCTTCAAAGGTCCAGAAACTCCAGTGAAGTCAAGCACATGGCTCGCTGCCATGTGCCACAATGGGAGACCTCCGGCTCCAGATTATCACTGTCACGGCAGCGTAGATCCTCACTGCCAGCTCCTGGAAGAACGTACAAGTATCTTTTTGCTGATACATCTTAATTTCTCTTCTGATTTAAAAGAAAAAAAAATTTTTTTTTTCTTTACGTGTGGAGTTCACAGCCAGGTTTGTATGATATGATCTGACACAATGTTAGTTATAAATCACTAGATTTGCAGAAATGGAGAATTTTAGTTTATATTTCCATTTCCTTGAAATGAAACAACTCATACGCCATTCCTCTACTTTTCACAATGAATTCTGTCAAAATGGCAAAGGAGTTCGAGTTATTAATTGGTCTATTGAAATATTCATGGAGCTTTAGGATGAAAAGCTAACATGGAGAATGTGTTTTTAAGCAGCTCTTTTCCGGGTAATCAAAAAAGTAACACGATTTAAAAAATTGGTCTATTGAAATATTCACCTCTCTCAAGCAATTGACTGCAGTCTATCAAGCAATATTTTCAGGCGAAATGTGGGTGCTATTAGAATGTTATATTTTAAGCTGCCGTAATAGGTCTCAGCTTTTCTCCAATCATGACTGTGGGGACCTAAGGCTCTTGGATAAGAACTTAAGAAAGCTACCGTCAGAAAGGGCCTTTCAGAGGGTCTTGTGCACTGAGGGAACAGCCGTTTTCTGCAGACGTACAGCCAGTTTCACTCTGCAAAACCCCATATGGAGATCAAACTAGTAATTTCAGGTATGAGAATCAATCCCATTGATTTAGGGTTTCCTCTTTATTAAGTAATTAGTGTTATTCCTGAAAGGAGTGTGTGTGTGTAAATGTGTGTGTGTGCCCATGCACACACTTATTATTATTGATACATTATAGACATATACAATATTATTATTGCAATAGACACATGTCAATGATAGAAGCAGATGTGTTGGAAACTTGAGCTAACAACACCCTAACCCCATCCTGACTGTCCCCCACCCTGAGATCTATCCTTGACAGCCTAAGTCTCTTCCATCAGACTGTCTACCAAATCCGCAGGGCTGAGGACCAGTATTAACATTTGACCAGAACTAAAAAACCATCTATTTCTGCTTCATTGACTATGCTAAAGCCTTTGACTGTGTGGATCACAATAAACTGTGGAAGATTCTGAGAGAGATGGGAATACCAGACCATCTGACTTGCCTCTTGAGAAATCTGTATGCAGGTCAGGAAGCAACAGTTAGAACTGGACATGGAACAACAGACTGGTTCCAAATAGGTAAAGGAGTACATCAAGGCTGTATACTGTCACCCTGCTTATTTAACTTATACACAGAAGACTCTTGAGAGTCCCTTGGACTGCAAGGAGATCCAACCAGTCCATTCTAAAAGAGATCAGCCCTCAGTGTTCTTTGGAAAGAATTATGCTAAAGCTGAAACTCCAGTACTTTGGCCACCTCATGTGAAGAGTTGACTCATTGGGAAAGACTCTGATGCTGGGAAGGATTGGGGGCAGGAGAAGAAGGGGATGACAGAGGATGAGATGGCTGGATGGCATCACTGACTCAATGGATGTGAGTTTGAGTGAACTCCGGAAGTTGGTGATGGACAGGGAGGCCTGGCGTGCTGCAATTCATGGGGTTGCAAAGAATTGGACACAACTGAGCTACTGAACTGAACTGAACTGAACTGAAGCCCCAGATAACAGTGCAAGCTCAGGAAGTGCATGAATGCTAACAGGAGAGCTGATAGTCTTGATGCTTTTGCGTTAAATGATTCCCTCTGGGTAGGGGGTGATTCTCCAAGAGATGGAAGGAGAGTCAAGAGGGGAAGTTTGACAAGAATTTCCTGATGGCAGATAAGCTCTTGGAAGTGCATGAATGCTAACAGAGAGCTGATAGTCTTGATGCTTTTGCGTTAAATGATTCCCTCTGGGTAGGGGGTGATTCTCCAAGAGATGGAAGGAGAGTCAAGAGGGGAAGTTTGACAAGAATTTCCTGATGGCAGATAAGCTCTTTGAGAGCCACAACTCCTGGAGGACACTGTAGATCCTTTCTCTGAAAATTCTGGTAAACATTTTATTTATCGTCTCCCTTCCCTTCCCTCCCCTGGAGAAGGAAATGGCAACCCCCTCCAATACTCTTGCCTGGAAAATCCCACGGACGGAGGAGCCTGATAGGCTACAGTCTGTGGGGTTGCAAAGAGTCAGACACGACTGAGCTACTTCACTTCACTTTCCCTTCCCTCAGGGTTCCCAGGTGATAAAGAATCCATCTGCTAATGTAGGAGACACAGGAGAGGCAGGTGTGATCCCTGGGTGGGGAAGATCCCCCACAGGTGGAAGTGGTGACCAATTCCAGTATTCCTGCCTGAAAAATTCCATGGAGAGAGGAGCCGGCGGGCTATAGTTCATGGGGTCACAAAGAGTCAGACACGACTGAGCACCTACATGTATATTCCCTTCCCTCTCATATGTCATAATTTCTATGGCAAATCATCCCAGCCTTTCAATAGATTCATACATGTTGGTGTAGGTGTCTTGGGGTTAGATGGATGAAAGGGAAGGAAAATGAACACGTAACTATTCTCTTTGGTCGTCTGTGGAGGAAGGGGAACAGTTTCCAGCTGTAGATCATTCTCCAGAATTCTACCTGGGGATGGCAGCCCAGGCACTGTGATCATGGGGAGCCAACTTAGGGGCTGCGGGATGGCTTTAAAGCTGGCAGCTCAAGAAGATTCAAGACCCATCCTCCAGCTTTTCTCTCAGGACCTGTGAAGACAGACAAAGGATCTTTGAAAGGAGTTGAGAGTGAAGAGTAGTTTGGCTGAAAGTGAAAGTGACATCACTCAGTTGTGTCTGATTCTTTGTGACCCCATGGACTGTAGCCTACCAGGCTCCTCTGTCCATGGGATTCTCCAGGCAAGAATACTGGGGTGAGTTACTATTTCCTTCTCCAAAGGATCGTTCTGACCCAGAGATCAAACCCACATCTCCTGCACTTCCTGCACTGGCAGGAAGATTCCTTAACACTGAGCCACCTGGGAAGCCAGCAAAAATGCTTATACTTGCATGAATTTATCAATTTTTGAGAATATGAGGTACACTGTGATGTTTTATGTATATATACTAATCAGTGCATAATTGCCAGGTCAAAACAAAAAAATGGAGAGAAAAGCTCAATTTGAATGTAAAGTTTTTTTTATTATTCAGTTAGATGATAAAGCATTGTGTTTTTAAAAAAACATGACAAATATATTTGGCTGTGCCAAAAGAATGCGATGTGCATCAATATCACCGTACTAAGCACCATAGTTTACAGAAGAAAACAGAAGAAACTGTTTCTAATTTTGGATTAGGTAAAAAAAAAAGAAAAGAAAAGAAAAGAAAAATACAATGCCAAAAAGCATGATCAATAAAATAAAATAGTGACTGTTTGAATTCATTAAAATTAAAATATTTGCTTACACTAGTAACAAAATAAAAAGAAAAGTTATAGACTGGGGAAAATTCTTACAAAATGTATATATGTGGTAAAATCCTATATCCAGAATATTTAGGAAATTTTTAAAACTCAAGAATTATCCAGCCTGTTTTTTTTAATGGGCCAATTTTTAAATGGAAATTTCACCAAAGAAGGCATCAGTTCAGTTCAGTTCAGTCACTCAGTTATGTCTGACTCTTTGCAACCCCATGAATTGCAGCAACGCCAGGCCTCCCTGTCCATCACCAACTCCCGGAGTTCACTCAAACTCATGTCCATTGAGTAGGTGTTGCCATCCAGCCATTTCTTCCTCTGTCGTCCCCTTCTCCTCCTGCCCCCAATCCCTCCCAGCATCAGAGT
>SJYC01078636.1:0-43437 GCA_006408675.1 Madoqua kirkii
TGAGTGACTTACTTTCACTTTGAGACTGTGTGTTTTTCTTCTGGTTTTTGCCCTGGAAGCCCCTGTCTTTGCTTAATTTTTATGTTTTAAATTTGGCCTTGCCAGGTCTTAGTTGTGGCATGCAAGATCTAGTTCCTTATCGGGGACAGAAAAGACCCAGGCCTCCAGTACTGGGAGTGCAGAGCCTTAACCACTGGAAAGTCCTGGAAGCCCCAGTCTTGAAACTAAAAGTCTTGCCCCAAATTGAGAAACCCTTTGACTATCTCACGTGCCAGTGCTAAACCTGAATTACAGTGGAGGTGATTCCAATCTCTGTGTGTCTTCATATGAGTTCGGTCTCCCTCTTGGGCTGCTTTCTTTTCTGCTTTTCATCTGTTTCTTATTTTTCTGATTTATGGGGATTTTTTTTCCCACACACAACGCACCGTTTTTTAAAGTTCCCCTTAATCCCAAAGGTTGAGACACAAATTGAAAATATGTGACTTTTGACAACTCACTAGGAGCTCTGATTTTATCGAAACAAGATTTTCATATGGAAACAGGGAAGAAGTGAACAAGATACAAATTACTCCCCGTTCCCCCACCAAAAACCATGAGCCCTTCTCTGGCTCCCTGCACACTCCTTCAGGCAGCAGACTCTGTGTGCTTAAGAGGTTTAGACCTCCCGTGTTAGAGGGGAAGACGGAGGGGAACAGCGCTGCTGAAGCTGATACTGCACAGGTGGTGGCCTCATGGCATCACTCACTAGATGTCTGCGGCACCACATAATAACACACACATTAAAAGCAGGTTCTTCATTGAATGAACTTTGTGAAAAGATGAATAGGATTGATTAATGAAGATTCTGGTATCAGTTCAGTTCAGTTTAGTTCAGTTGCTCAGTCGTGTCTAACTCTTTGCAACCCCATGAATCGCAGGATGCCAGGCCTCCCTGTCCGTCACCAACTCCCGGAGCTCACTCAGACTCACATTGATTGAGTCAGTGATGCCATCCAGCCATCTCATCCTCTGTTGTCCCCTTCTCCTCCTGCTAAGCAGCAGCAGCAGCAGTGCAGTCTCCCTCCTGTTTTCCTGTTTTTTTTGGCTGCCCCAAGGGCATACCAGATCCCAGTTCCCCAACCAGGGATGGAACTCCCGCCCCCTGCAGTGAAAGTCCAGCAGCCTAACCACTTGACTGCCAGGGAGTTCCCTAGTTTTTAGTGCAGTCTTTAGTTTGAGGCATTACCTCTGTTTTCCCTTTTTTAAAGCTCAATCAATATTGGATTCAAAGTTGCAGCAGGCAGGACCTGTGGCAGGAGACGAGGAGACTGGTGTGCTCTGATCTGTCTCTTCCCTGCCCTCTGGTGGGGGAAAAAAGACTTGTTTCTTTAGGCGTCTCTTGCTGACCTTTGGCTGACCCCTCAGTGACTGCTTATAGCGTGGCTGTGTTCCTGTCATCACAGTTGCTCAACTCATTCATTATCTATCTGCTTCCCACCGCCCCCCGCCCCCCTGCCCCAGGCAAAGCCATGCTGTTCAAGGACTCTGTGACAAATAACTTCCTCTGCTGGCAGCCTCAAACTCCCTGACAAGGCTTGCTCTTAGCACCCCAATGGCCTGCTGCCCCCGAGCTTCTGCTCAGGGCCCATGGACATGGGCAGAATTAGTCTTTCTTTGTCTTCTTGCCCATTTGCCACCTGGTCACCTGCTTGGTCATTTCTCTCCAGTGCCCTTTATTTTGGCAAATGCCAGAGACTCAGCTGACACCCACGGGGAATGAGCAGTCAGACGCCCTCTAGTGGCACCTGGAAGAAGATGCATAATTCTCTTGGATCTGTTCTTATGGTCTCCTTCAGTTGCTAAGATGCATCCCACTCTTTGCAACCCCATGGACTGTAGCCCTTCAGGCTCCTTTGTTCATGTAATTTTCCAGGCAAGAATACTGGAATGGGTTGCCATTTCCTTCTCCAGGGAATCTTCCCAACCCAGGAAGACTGAACCTGCATCTGCTGCCTTGCAGGCAGATTCTTTATTGCAGAGCCTTCGGGGAAGCCTACGACTGTGTAATACAGCACCCTGAGCTTCATGGGGGCAAGCAGTCAGCATCTGATCATGCTCAACGATTCTGTCGGACAAGAATGTTACAGGGCATAGGGGAGATGCCTAGGCTCTGATTACCTTAGGTAGCCTCCAAGATGATTCCCAGTGAGCCCTGCCTCTGGGTTTTTACGTCTTTGTGTATTCCCCTCCCACTTTCTATCAGACTGGTTTTGTAACCAACAGTATATGGCAGAAGTGATAGGATGTCACTTTGGAGTCTAGGTTATAAAAGCTACTGTGGTTTTTGCCTCTCTCCCTCTTTTTGATTGACCTTTTCCAGATTTAATACTCTCAAGTGAAAAGCCTGCTATTTCTCCCAATGAAATGTAATACAGAGAATTTCCCAGCACATCCCAGTAAGGCTAATAGAAATGACTTTGAATTCGGCAGAATTTTCTCCCTGAGGAAACCTGGTAATTGTGTTGAATACATTCAGAGGCTGTGCCTCTCTTTCCAGCAAGAAGCCAGCTGCCATGAATGATGACACTCATACATGGAGAGACCCATCTAGGGAAGAACCGAGGCCTCCTGCCGACCCCAGAGAGAGATAACTGCGGCCCTAGGCCGACAACTTGACTGCAACTTCACGAGAGACCCTGAGTCAGAACCATCCAGAGGTGCTCCTCTCAGATTCCTAACTGTCAGAAACTGTGAGATCACAAATGTTTGTTGTTTTAAGCTGTAGCATTTAGGGGATAATTTGTTATACAGCGATAGATAACTAATATGTTGCTCCATGATGTCTGGACCCTTTGCTGGGAAGATTCAAATGGGTGGGGCTGGAATCACCTGGAGGCTGCTTCATCCATGGGGCTGGCGCCTGAGCTGGGATGGCTTGAAGCTCAGAGGACACTGTCATCCTGAGGTGGGAGACAGACGGGCTCCAGGCTGGACATTTACTATCAGCCACCCTTCTGTTTGCATTTCCTGAGATAAGAGATACGTGGGGTCCAGTTGAGGAATTTATAACCAGCCCCCTATTTGCTTTCAGAAATGGAAGTAACAACAGAAACAGGTAAATAACCAGTCTTTACCTCTTGTAAACACCTCAAGGGAATAATCATGGCAAGGACAGTTTACTTCAGTTCAGTTCAGACACTCAGTCGTGTCCAGCTTTTTGCGACTCCATGCACTGCAGCACACCAGGCCTCCCTGTCCATCACCATCTCCCGGAGTTTACCCAAACTCATGTCCATTGAGTTGGTGATGCCATCCAACCATCTCATCTTCTGTCATCCCCTTTTCCTCCTGCCTTCAATCTTTCCCAGCATCAGGGTCTTTCCAAATGAGTCAGTTCTTTGCATCAGGTGGCTAAAGTATTGGAGTTTCAGCTTCAACATCAGTCCTTCCAATGAATATTCAGAACTGATTTCCTTTAGGATGGACTGGTTGGATCTCCATGCAGTCCAAGGGATTTTCAAGAGTCTTCTCCAACACCACAGTTCAAAAGCATCAATTCTTTGGCACTCAGCTTTCTTGATAGTTCAACTCTCACATCCATACATGATTACTGGAAAAACCATAGCTTTGACTAGAGGGACCTTTGTGGACAAAGTAATGTCTCTGCTGTTTAATATGCTGTCTAGGTTGCTTATAACTTTTCTTCCAAGGAGTAAGCATCTTTTAATTTCATAGCTGCAGTCACCATCTGCAGTGATTTTGGAGCCCAAGAAAATAAGGTCTGTCATTGCTTCCACTGTTTCCCAGTGGGTTGGTGGGGGACACAGCAAGGTGATCGGCCTGAAGGAAGACAAAGATCTGAAAAACTGCCCCTGTATAAAGGAGTTAAACTTTCCAAAGACAGACCCTCTCTATGAACTCGTCCATGTGCCTTTCTACGTATACTTTTCTTTTCAATAAGCCTTTTACTTTACCATCTGCCTCCTCGCCTGAATTTGTTCTTGACTAGGCAAGCAAGCCTAGGGACCTTAGCCCTAACTGCTGGCTCCTGTGGTCCAGTGGTTACCTCTGGCCTGGGAAACTGAGACCCTGCTTCTGGTTACCACTCTCTGCTGCTTGCTGCAAGCTGCTGTTTACCTCTGTACGTGTCCGAAATTAACCCAGAGGGACAACACATGGCCGGTTCACGTGGCTTGGCTTCTCACAGCAAAGTTGCTGGGTTCTTGAAGAGGGACTGTCTCAAGAGGGACTGTCTACAGAGTGAGCTTTCCAAAAGACTAAGGAAGAAGTTGCAAGGTTCCTTTAGGCCTTGTCTCAAAAGACACCTGGGACACTTGTATTCTGTCTCCAAGGTCAGCCCAGATTCAAAGGGAGGGAATATGACTTGTCCTCTTCGTGCAGGACTGATCAGGTCACATTGCACAAGGCCCAGTGGGACGAGACATTCTATGGGGGGCACAGTTGGACATAGCTGCCCAGATGCAGGGAGCAGAACCGATCCATTGCTCCCTGCTCTGCCCAGGGAGAGAAGGACACACCTCCACCCTGTGAATAGCACCCTGGGTCTGCTTAAAAGGCGTTTCCTGCCAGGCCCTGTAGGGAGCCAGCAGTCCTCCAAGCTTGGAAGGTGGAGTACTTTTTGCCTTTTGTTCTCAGTCCTGGCTTCTGGTGTTAATCCTACCTTTCTGGATAAACAGAGAAGGTCCTGCCTTGGTATCTTGTCCCACCAAGTCGCATTATCCTTTCTCTGCCAGTTAATGCGCTTAGCACTTTATCCTAACCGGTCCTACACTCACCCTACTAGCTAGCACCCATTTTACGGACAAGGGAGTCTTCTAGCCAAAGTCACATAGCCGGAAGGTGGTAGAGGAGGGACTCAGCACCCTGACCCCTAAGTCCGTGCTCCAGGGGCCCTGAGATTCCAAAAAGCCTACTGGATGTTGGAAGCTGAGCCCTGGTCTTTCTCAAGGCTCTGCGAAGGGTGAGGCCAGTGTGAGGTGTGAGAGGGAGGGGCTGAACAGAGGTTCTCAGAGAGGCTTGGCTTCCAACCTTTGCCTGAGTGTTGGGGCTAGTTGGCAGGTGCGCTGTTTGGGTGAAAAGGGAGGAAAGAAGAGAAGGAGAATTGGGATTTACCATCTTATTGAGTCTATCCTCAACCAGTGAGATTTTCAGTGGCCCATGATGACAGCCCTGGACTCGAGCCCTTCTGTGTTTGTTGGCCTGGAGGCCCCTCTCTGTCCTAGAACCTCTGGGTGGGGATCTCTTTGAGCTCCTGAGGCCTGGGGATTCTGGATCTTGGAGTGATTTCTGGCGCCAGTGGACAGGTCTCCCACCAGTGTACAGCCTGCCTGCCCCACCACTTGGCTCCCTGTTGACCCCTACTTCCTATCTTGCCCCACTTTCAAGTTCCCAGCACTTACTGTTGAGGCAAGCACTGAGTTCATATTGTGTGTTGTGCTAAGTCACTTCATTTGTGTCCAACTCTATGCAACCCTGTGGACTGTAGCTGGCCAGGTCTTCCATCCCTGCGGATTCTTCAGGCAAGAATACTGGAGTGGGTTGCCATGCCCACCTCCAGGGGATCTTCCCAACCCAGGGATCGAACACACATCGCCTGTGGCTCCTGCCTAGGAGGAAGATTCTTTGCCACAGAGCCACCAGGGGAGCCCCTAGATCATATTGGGGACCCGTAAATAAATGAGATACAGGGACTTCCCTGGTGGTCCAGTGGTTAAGATTCTGCTTATACTGCAAGGGATGAGGGTTCATTCCCTGGTCAGGGAACTAAGATCTTGCATGTCACATGGTGCTGCTAAAAAAGAGAGAGAGAGAGAGAGAGAGAGAGAGAGAGAGCCTCTGCCCTCAAGCAGGTCACAGTTCAACAGGAGGAGAAACATGCAGAATTAACTGCCAGTTGTCAGGTATCAACTGAAAAAAAGCACAGCCTGAAAGTTGAGAATTATGATTTATTTGGTGGACATACTGAGGACTAAAGCCTCTCAGAAAGCTCTGAGGGACTGTTCTGAAGAGCGAAGGGAGGAGATAGGACATACAGGGTTGCAAAAAAATCCCCCAGGTAGTCAGAATATCAAATGATTAATGTTAAAGAAAAGCTAATAAATTTAGCACTTTCTTGTACATGAGAAGATGCAGGAGTCTGGGCTCCTTGAAATCATTCTTTTGATGTGTATCTTAACTCTCTAGGGCCAGGATCCTGTTTATCTCCATCCTGAATCCCCTCAGGGTACACAGTTGAGGTAGCTGCAGTGGCTGATGTCATGATGGCCTCAACAGCCTTTGTTTACTGAAACGGCAGGCGGCATTCTTTGTCCTCACGTGTCACAGGGCACACTGAAGAAGGGTAAGACTCACACTGAGGTGAGAGTGCCTCACTCAGCAATGAAAAGGAGTGAACCACTGACACACACAACCACGGGGATGAATCTCACAATCATCCTTCAGAACGCAAGAAGCCGGACACACAGGAGTGCAGGCGGTCCAAATCCACGTTTACGAAGTTCTAGATCAGGCACCGCTGTGGGTCAGGTATAGACAGAAACAAGATCAGCGGTTGCCTGGGGGAGCAAGGATCCACCGTGAGGAGGCGTGAGCTGACGGCTGTTCTGAGGAACGTGCTGAGGCTGCGGGGCATTGTGAGGGGATGGACACATTGTAAACCTCGACAGGAGTGTGAGCTTCAGGAGAATATTTGATTGTTAAAACTCGTCAAGCTGGGCTTGGGCTTCCTTGGTGGTCCAGTGGTTAATCTACCTGCCAATACAGGGGACACAGGTTCGATCCCTGTTCCGGGAAGATCGCACATGCTGTGGGGCAACTAAGCCCCTTCACCACAGCTACTGAGCCCGAGCTCTAGAGCTACCGCCAGAGAGGCCCACACACCACAGTGAAGAGTAGCCCCCTTCCCTGCAACAAGAGTCGACCCAGTGTAGCCAAAAACAAATCAGAACATCACATCGAGGGAAAATATATGTGAAAAATCTGATCAAACCGTATAGCTAAGATCTATGAATTTCATTATATGGAAATTGTACCTGTGATGGGCAGCTTTCAAAAGAGCTCCCAGGGAGCCGTGCCTCCTCGCGTAATCCCTGCCTGCACATTGTATCAGGTTGGTCTGTGTGGTGACTAGAATGTGGCAGAAATGATGGCATGTCACTTTTGAGATTCGGTTATAAAAGATGCTAAGGTTCTGTCCTGTACTTTCTCTCTTTTATTCTGCTTATTCTCTCCAGTGTTAGGCATCCCCTGGGAGAAATGCACAAGGGAAAGAACCCAAGCTTCCTGGCTGTGGGCCTGAGCTTCCAGTAAGAGGATCCTTCAGGCTCAGTTAAAGCTCTCATTTGCTTGCAACCTTGGTTGACCACAAACTCATGAAAGACCCTGAGCCAGGCCACCCAGCTAAGCTGCCTCCTGATTGCTAAGCCTCAGAAACGGTGTGAAAGAATATATGTTTGCTGTTTGAAGCCATTACGTTTTGAGAGTTATTTTGTTTTGCAGATGTAAATGACAAATACAATATTTCAACAAACTAAGCATGTAGGAGGAACATCTTCTAAGGGCTCCTGGCCCAGAGAGCTTTCCCAGAGACCTTCAAGTGTTTTCTGTGACTCAGACTTCTGGGCTCCATCTCCACGGTGGGGAAAGGAGGGGCAAATCTACCTGCCAATACAGGGGACACAGGTTCGATCCCTGTTCCGGGAAGATCGCACATGCTGTGGGGCAACTAAGCCCCTTCACCACAGCTACTGAGCCCGAGCTCTAGAGCTACCGCCAGAGAGGCCCACACACCACAGTGAAGAGTAGCCCCCTTCCCTGCAACAAGAGTCGACCCAGTGTAGCCAAAAACAAATCAGAACATCACATCGAGGGAAAATATATGTGAAAAATCTGATCAAACCGTATAGCTAAGATCTATGAATTTCATTATATGGAAATTGTACCTGTGATGGGCAGCTTTCAAAAGAGCTCCCAGGGAGCCGTGCCTCCTCGCGTAATCCCTGCCTGCACATTGTATCAGGTTGGTCTGTGTGGTGACTAGAATGTGGCAGAAATGATGGCATGTCACTTTTGAGATTCGGTTATAAAAGATGCTAAGGTTCTGTCCTGTACTTTCTCTCTTTTATTCTGCTTATTCTGTCCAGTGTTAGGCATCCCCTGGGAGAAATGCACAAGGGAAAGAACCCAAGCTTCCTGGCTGTGGGCCTGAGCTTCCAGTAAGAGGATCCTTCAGGCTCAGTTAAAGCTCTCATTTGCTTGCAACCTTGGTTGACCACAAACTCATGAAAGACCCTGAGCCAGGCCACCCAGCTAAGCTGCCTCCTGATTGCTAAGCCTCAGAAACGGTGTGAAAGAATATATGTTTGCTGTTTGAAGCCATTACGTTTTGAGAGTTATTTTGTTTTGCAGATGTAAATGACAAATACAATATTTCAACAAACTAAGCATGTAGGAGGAACATCTTCTAAGGGCTCCTGGCCCAGAGAGCTTTCCCAGAGACCTTCAAGTGTTTTCTGTGACTCAGACTTCTGGGCTCCATCTCCACGGTGGGGAAAGGAGGGGCCTGAGCTCTGTCTAGACACCAGGAACTGGTATCTCCAGAATAGCCACAGCCTCCACCCATGTCCACCGCAGGAGCCGGCTGCACACAGTGCCCAGGCCCACACCTGCAGAGCAGAGAGGACTCCAGAAATGCACCCCACCCAACCTCACCCGTGTGCACCTGCAGGGATCCACTTGGGGCTCAGAAGCTAACAGCAGCTACTATTCTTAAAACACTCTCTACGTGTCACCTGATGTGCTGAGCTGTGTGCGTCTTGTAATTTACTCTTCTCAACAACATTCTGCAGGAGATATTACTAAACCTGTTTCACAGTGGAGAGAACTGACATTCGGAACACTCAAGCAAATTGCTGGGTCATAGAGTTACTTTGGTGTGGCAGCTTTAGATTCAAATTCTGCTATATTTAGGTCCCAAACTGGGAGACTAGAAAATAGAAGCTTCTGACTTGAAAATACTTTCATCATCCATTCCTTGTAAGAAGAAGAGACACAGGCTTCCATCAGAGAAAAGGGCGTCGTCTCAACCTAGACTTCCCAGAGCAGAGACTATGGAGAATATCTGAGCCACCAAGAGTCTCAGAAATGGAGTCATGAAGGAGGGAATATGGACCCAGAGAGGAAAGTGACTTTTCCAAGCGTTCCTGCCTGGTGCTCTTTGCACAGAACTGCCCTGTCCCTGACACACAAGAGAGGAATGGTTGCCATGTGGGGAAATAATACTGGGGTACAGAGTAGCTTTGGGGTGGGTGAAGGAGAGAAAAGGGGAGCCAAGGTAATAGCAAAATGGGCATCTCAGTTTTGTCTCGGGTCATCCTCACCTTGGCTAGGGCATAGATAAACCAGCATCACAGATTGCCCCATGGAGAGCCTGGGTGCCTCAGAGGACATCACAGAAAAGCTCCAAGACAGAGCCAGGCCCGCAGCGCCACCTGCTGAAAGCTCTGTGCCATCACTGCTGTGACTCTGAGTTGCCTCATTCATTCATTCAATAAATATTTATTGACGATCTGCTTTGTGCTAAACACTGTTTTAGCAGCTTAGGATAGTTCAGTGAACACAAGAGACTTGCCTTTATGAAGCTTAAAGTACATAGACTTAATATATAAATCCCAAGATTCTGGAAAGTGAAAGGTTCCATAAAAGAGGAAAAGTACAAAGAGGGAAGAGGACCAAGAGTGACAACAGTGTGTGCCGCGGGGTGGGTTGAAATCTCTAAAAGGGTGGTTGGGGAGGCTCCCTTAAACAGATTTCATTTGAACTTTCAAAGACTTAAAGAAGGTGAGGGTATGTCACATCTGGAGTGAGACATTTGTGTATCTGGAGGAAACACTCTCCAGGCGAAATACACCTTGATATATTTGGGTGAAGGGGAATTATGTCTGCTACTCACTCTCAGACAATTCAGAAAAAAATAAGTTACATAGACATACAATATATATGTGTGTATTCACATAGATAAATATACTTGTACAGAGAGAAAAAGAATGACAAAACCGTTAAAATGCTAATATTTGGGAAATCTGGATGAAGGGGGGCATCCAATTTTTAGGAATTTTCTGTAAGAAATTCCAAAGTAAATATTTTTTAATAGGTTTATATTATTAAAAGAAAAGCATTCCAGGCAGAGGGAGCAGCTTGTGTAAAGACTCTAACATGAGAACATGCCTGGACTTGTGAATGAGACATTCAGGGTGCCAGCAAAGAAAATACAGACGGTCTGTCACTTACGGTGGTTCAGCTTACAATGTTTCAGCTTCACAATGGCATGAAAGCTATACACACTCAGTAGAAACCATACTTTGAATTTTGAAATTTGATCTTTCCCCAGGCTGGTGACATGCAGTACAATACTGTTTTGTGATGCTGGGCAGCGGCAACCGCAGCTCTGAGTCAGCCACATGGTTACAAAGGTAAAGCACACGTATACTTACAACCATTCTGCGCCCACACAGCCGTTCTGATTTTCACTTCTAGTATATTACTCAATAAATTATGTGACATATTGAGCACTTGATTATAAAATAGGCTTCGCATTAGATGATTTTGCCCAACTGCAGGCTAATATAAGTGCTCTGAGCCTGTTTAAGGTAGGCTAGGCTGAGTTACAATGTTTGGTAGGTTGGATGTATTAAATGCATTTTCAGCTCATGATATATTCAACTAACAATGGCTTATTGGAATGTAACCCTATCCTAAGCTGAGGACGATATGTAAAGGGAATGCATCAGTGTTTATTACCTGCCTAGCATGCATCCCTCTTCTTCAGGTAACAACACTCCTTTGGGGAGCTACCCTTGCCCCACTCTCCTTCCACATTCATCCTGTCTCCCAGCTCGGAGGAGGGAAGTGGCTGGAACTGAAGGTCTAGCCAAGCAGATACATGCATATAAAACAACAGGCCCAAGGAGACATGGTCCTGGGGTCCAGGGCTGGCAGATGGGGTGATAGCCTGCCAGAGGAGAAAGCCAGCCTCACCAAAGGCCCAGCTGAGACTTCAAGCAAAGTTTGGGTCTCAACTTTTATTCCTTGGTGGCTTAGATACATGAGGCAACAAATTCTCTTTTTGCTTGGTGGGCCACTTTGAGTCGGAATTTTTCTTACAGAAAAATGTGTTGAGTGCTCCAAAGTGTTAGTGTCAGCCTCTCAGGAAGGGGCACTGAGGCACAGACCTGAAGGATGAGCAGCAGGTGGTTGGATGAAGAGTCAGGGACACTGGTCCAGGAAGAGGGACTGGAGAATAAGAAGGCCTCAGGAAAGGGAAGGGTGGAGCAGGAGATGCAAGAAGGCCTGGATGCTGGTAGCAGGGAGTGAGGAACCTGCAACTGGGTCCCTGATGCAGGGCTTCACAGGCTTGGTTAAGGATCTGGGACTTTCTCCCAAGAGCCACGGGAAGTCATTGCAGGGTTTAAAATGGGGATTGACAATTTACATTTGATGTTGTTTCTGTTTTGACAAGAACACTCTGGTGGCACGGTGGGACTAGATTGGCAGAGGTAAGAGTGATGCAGGGGGATCTCCTAGAAAATTACTGCGGACCACCAGGCTGATGGTGACAGCTACTCTTCGTCGTGGTGTGCAGCTTAGAGGGAGGTTGTGGCTATACAGGGCCTTCCCAGGGGGTGCAAGTGGTCAAGAACCCACTTGCCAATGCAGGAGACCTGGGTTTGAACCCTGTGTCTGGAATATCCCCTGAGAAGGGCCTGGCCAGAGGAGCCTGGTGGGCTACAGTTCATGGGGTTGCAAAGAGTCAGACACGACTGAAGCAACTTAGCACACATGCATGCAGGTGGCTGTATAGAGATCGGATGGATTTTGTGCCTTGTGCCGCTAGTCCTCAAAGATGGTCCCATGAACCATGCCTCCCAGTAGTCACGCCTTGTGTAGTCTCTTCCCACGCTGAATCTGGGACAGGTCTGCGGCCCACTTTAACCAATAAATTGAGAGGAAGTGATGCTATGCCTCTCAAAGGCAGAAGGTCTGGTGTCTGCTATAGAGGACTCTGCCACACGGCATCTGTGAAGGGGTTTACCCAAAGAATACAGGCCCTCTCATAGACATCAGGCAGGGCTGGAAGCCTCAGTGGTGGTTTAGTCACTAAGTCATGTCCAACTCTTGCGACCCCATGGACAGAGGAGCCTGGCAGGCTACAGTCCATGGGATTCACCAGGCAAGAATACTGGAGTGGGTTGCCATTCCCTTCTCTAGGGGATCTTCCTGACCCAGGGATTGAACCCGGGTCTCTTGCACTGCAGGCAGATTCTTTACCATCTGAGCCACCCGCCAAGGTCACACAGCCAGTGAGTGTGCACCCAGGAAATGGAACAAAACTTATATACCCACGAATTTTGTTCTCTTGTTACTTAGAAACTGTATAGCCATTCGGCTAACCCAGGTAGGTTTTTGCCCCACCCTACTTTATCCGTCTGTAAAATGGGCATAAGAGTAACTACTTCCTAGAACTGATGTCAGAAATTCATGAACTTATAAAAACTCTTGCCTAGGGCTTTGCTGGTGGTGCAGTGGATAAAAATCTGCCTGCCAGTGCAGGGGACACAGGTTCAATCCCTGGTCCGGGAAGTTTCCACATGCCAAGGAGCAACTAAGCCCAAGAGTCACAACTACTGAGCCCAAGTGCTGCAACTACTGAAGCCTGCAAGCCTAGGGCTTGTGCTCCGCAACAAGAGAAGCCACTGCAATGAGAATCCTGCACACCAGGACGAAGAGTAGCCCCTGCTCGCCAAAACTCGAGGAAGTCCTCTTGTAGCAACGAAGACCCAGTTCAGTTCAGTTCAGTTCAAGTAGTAGCTGTCAGTAATAGGGGTAATAGGGAATAGGGGTAATGGCAATAGGGTAATGGGGTAATGGCAATGGTAATAGGGTAATAGGGGTAATGGCAATCCACTCCAGTATTCTTGCCTGGAGAATCCCATGGACAGAGAAGCCTAGTAGGTTACAGTCCACGGGGTCGCAAAGAGTCGGACAAGACTGAGCGACTTCACCTATCACCTACTTTACCAGAGAAGGGATAGGGGTAATAGGGATTGGGGGCAGGAGGAGAAGGGGATGACAGAGGATTAGATGGCTGGATGGCATCATGGACTCGATGGACATGAATCTGAGTAAACTCTGGGGGCTGGTGATGGACAGGGAGGCCTGATCCTGGCAGTCTACAGAATGGACATGACTGAGCAACTAACACTTTCACTTTCAAAGTGAGGCTCACACAAAATAAATAACTTTGCCAAGGTCACACAGCCAGTGAGTGTGGCCCCAGGAAACGGAGCAAAGCTTATATACACACGAAGTTTATTCTTTTGTTACTTAGAAACTGTACAGCTGTTCACCTAGCCCAGGTAGGTTCTGGTGGCTCAGAGGTTAAAGCATCTGCCTCCAATGCGGGAGACCCGGGTTTGATCCCTGGGTCGGGAAGATCCCCTAGAGAAGGAAATGGCAATCCACTCCAGTATCCTTGCCTGGAGAATCCCATGGACAGAGAAGCCTAGTAGGTTACAGTCCATGGGGTCGCAAATAGTCGGACACAACTGAGCGACTTCACCTTCACCTACTTCCCTACCAGAGAAGGGATAGGGGTAAGAGCCTGGTGAGATTTTTCAAGGGTGCATAGTTTTGACCCCTTTGCCTGCTGTACTTCAAGTTCATTTAGGGCAGGAGTTCTCAAAGTCTGGTTCCTGGACTGGCAGCATCTGCATTACCTGGGAAATGGTCAGGAAATTGTCAGAATGCATATTCTCAGGCCCACCTCAGGCTTACTGAATCAGAAACTCTAGGGCAGGCCCCAGAAATCTGTTATTTAGCAAGACTTCCAGGTGCTTCTGATACACCTCATTTGTGAAGAATGCAGAAGAATCCACACCCTTTTCATTCTTCTCCCAGGGGGCTCTGGCGACAGCAGCTGGCCAAAGCGAAAATTTTTCATCTGAGTATTTTTTATTTTTAATTTGGTTGTTGTTGTTGCTTTCTCATCACATTTGTTAGAAATGACTCAGGGCTGGCTTGAGAGATAGTGTGTGAATCCTTAATTATTGCACACTATTATTATTATTTTTCACATTTGTGTTCAGCCTAAAAGAGAGTGAAAATAAATGTAAAGAAATCCGAAGGACCAAATTCAGCATCTTAGCATCTTATCTGTCTAGGAAAGGGCTGTGACTATAATCCCACATTCAGTCCACACATTCAAGCTTTGCCTCCTTGGTGCCCAGTCCCAGGCTGGGCTCTGAGGCACACATTGGGTCTCTTTCCTGCCTGACTCTGTGTCAGGGGCACAGACAACTCACTAAGTAGAATTCGGGGGTTCCAAGACTTGGAGTGCAGAGTCTGCTCCAACACAGCTCTGGGCTGTACCATCTCAAGTTCCTTACCAGCTCATAGCCCTGGGTTTGGGTCAGTTCTGCCACTTACCAATTGTGTGATCTTGGACAAATCACTTGGCCTCTCTGGGCTTCAGGTTCCTCCACTGAGAAATGAGAGTAATAATTTTCACCTTGCTGGCTTGTTGTGAGGATGGAGGAAATGTATGTAGCATAGTCATGCCATTCATTACCTGTTACCCTAGAGCAAGTTTGTTAGTCTCTCAGGCTTGTTTTCTGCCCTGCAATATCCATAGCATGAATTTACAACAAAACTGCAGGATAGTAATTACTAGTAGTAAAATGTTAGTAGAATGTTAGCTCAGTTTAGTTCAGTCCCTCAGTCGTGTCTGACTCTTTGCGACCCATGGACTGCAGCACACCAGGCTTCCCTGTCCATCACCAACTCCTGCAGCTTGTTCAAACTTATGTCCGTTGTGTCAGTGATGCCATCCAACCATCTCATCCTCTGTTGTCCCCTTCTCCTCCTGCCTTTAATCTTTCATAGCATCAGAGTCTTTTCCAATGAGCTGGTACTTTGCATAAGGTAGCCAAAGTATTGGAGTTTCAGCCTCAGCATCAGTCCTTCCAATAAATATTCAAAACTGATTTCCTCTAGGATTGACTGGTTGGATCTTCTTGCAGTCCAAGGGATTCTCAAGTATTCTCCAATAGCACAGTTCAAAAGCATCAATTCTTCAGCACTCAGTTTTCTTTATAGTCCAGCTCTCACATCCATACAAGACGACTGGAAAAACCATAGCTTTGACTTGACAGACCTTTGTTGGCAAAGTAATGTCTCTGCTGTTTAATATGCTGTCTAGGTTGATCATAGCTTTTCTTTCTAGGAGCAAGCGTCTTTTAATTTCATGGCTGCAGTCACCATCTGCAGTGATTTTGGAGCCCCCAAAAGTAAAGTCTCTCTGTTTCCACTGTTTCCCCATCTATTTCCCATGAAATGATGGGACTGGATGCCATGATCTTAGTTTTCTGAATGTTGAGCTTTAAGCCAACTTTTTCACTCTCCTCTTTTACTTTCATCAAGAGGCTCTTTAGTTCCTCTTCGCTTTCTGCCATAAGGGTGGTGTCATCTGCATATCTGAGGTTAGTGAGATTTCTCCTGGCAATCTTGATTCCAGTTCATGATTCATCCAGCCTGGCATTTCACGAGATGTACTCTGCATATAAGTTAAATAAATTGGGTGACAATATACAGCCTTGACATACTCCTTTCCTGATTTGCAACCAATCTGTTGTTCCGTGTCCAGTTCTAACTGTTGCTTCCTGACCTGCATACAGGTTTCTCAAGAGGCAGGTCAGGTGGTCTGGTATTCCCATCTCTTTCAGAATTTTCCACAGTTTGTTGTGATCCACACAGTCAAAGGCTTTGGCATAGTCAAAAAAGCAGATGTTTTTTCTGGAAGTCTTTTGCTTTTTCAATGATCCAGTGGATGTTGGCAATTTGATCTCTGTTTCCTCTGCCTTTTCTAAATCCACCTTGAACATCTGGAAGTTCACGATTCATGTATTGCTGAAGCCTGGCTTGGAGAATTTTGAGCATTACTTTACTAGGGTGTGAGATGAATGCAACTGCACATTAGTTTGAGCATTCTTTGGCATTGCCTTTCTTTGGGATTGGAATGAAAACCAACCTTTTCTGATCCTGTGGCCACTGCTGAGTTTTCCAAATTTCCTGACATACTGAGTGCAGCATTTTCACAGCATCATCTTCCAGGATTTGAATTAGCTCAACTGGAATTCCATCACCTCCATTAGCTTTGTTTGTAATGATGCTTCCTAAGGCCCACTTGACTTCTCATTCCAGGATGTCTGGCTCTAGGTGAGTGATCACACCTTCATAATTATCTGGGTTGTGAAAGTATTTTTTGTACAGTTCTTCTGTGTATTCTTGCCACCTCTTCTTAATATCTTCTGCTTCTGTTAGGTCCATACCATTTCTGTCCTTTATCAAGCCCGTGTTTGCATGAAAAGTTCCCTTGGTATCTCTAATTTTCTTGAAGAGATCTCTAGTCTTTCCCATTCTATTGTTTTCCTCTATTTCTTTGCATTGATCACTGAGGAAGGCTTTCTTATCTCTCCTTGATATTCTTTGGAACTCTGCATTTAGATGCTTATATCTTTCCTTTTCTCCTTTGCCTTTTCCTTCTCTTCTTTTTAAGCTATTTGTAAGGCCTCCTCAGAAACCATTTTGCCTTTTTGCATTTCTTCTTCTTGGGGATGATCTTGATCGCTGCCTTCTGTACCATGTCATGAACCTCCATCCATAGTTCTTCAGGCACTCTGTCTATCAGATCTAATCCCTTGAATCTCTTTGTCACTTCCACTGTATAATCATAAGGGATTTGATTTAGGTCATACCTGAATGGTCTAGTGGTTTTCCCTACTTCAATTTAAGTCTGAATTTGGCAATAAGGACTTCATGACCTCAGCCATAGTCAGCTCCTGGTCTTGTTTTTGCTGACTGCATAGAGCTTCTCCATCTCTGGCTGCAAAGAATATAATCAATCTGATTTTGGTATTGATCATCTGGTAATGTCCATGTGTAGAGTCTTCTCTTCTGTTGTTGGAAGAGGGTGTTTGCTATGACCACTTCATTCTCTTGGCATAACTCTGTTAGCCTTTGACCTGCTTCGTTTTGTACTCAAAGGCCAGATTTGCCTGTTACTCCAGGTAACCCTTGACTTCCTATTTTTGCATTCCAGTTCCCTATAATAGGAGCAGCTGTGAAGAGATACCCCACGTCCAAGGTAAGAGATACCCAAGTAAGATGGTAGGTGTTGCGAGAGACATCAGAGGGCAGACACATAAACCATAATCATAGAAAACTAGTCAATCTAATCACATGGCCTACAGCCTTGTCTAACTCAATGAAACAGATGGCTAAGAGGAGCAACCCCACGTCCAAGGCCGAGAGGAGCTATTCCACGTTCAAGGTCAGGAGGGGTGGCCAGTGAGGAGATACCCCTTGTTTAAGGTAAGAGAAACCCAAGTAAGACGGTAGGTGTTACGAGAGGGCATCACAGGGCAGACACACTGAAACCGTAATCACAGAAAACTAGTCAGTCTAATCACATGGACCGCAGCCTTGTCTAACTCAATGAAACTAAGCCATGCCGTGTGGGGCCACCCAAGACGAGCGGGTCATGGTGGAGAGGTCTGACAGAATGTGGTCCACTGGAGAAGGGAATGGCAAACCACTTCAGTATTCTTGCCTTGAGAACCCCATGAACAGTATGAAAAGGCAAAATGATAAGATACTGAAAGAGGAACTCCCCAGGTCGATAGGTGCCCAATATGCTACTGGAGATCAATGCAGAAATAACTCCAGAAAGAATGAAGGGATGGAGCCAAAGCAAAAACAATACCCAGTTGTGGATGTGACTGTTTATAGAAACAAGATCCTATGCTGTAAAGAACAATATTGCATAGGAACGTGGAATGTCAGGTCCATGAATCAAGGCAAATTGGAAGTGGTCAAACAGGAGATGGCAAGAGTGAATGTCGACATTCTAGGAATCAGCTAACTAAAATGGACTGGAATGGGTGAATTTAACTCAGATGACCATTATATGTACTACTGTGGGCAGGAATCCCTTAGAAGAGATGGAGTAGCCATCATGGTCAACAAAAGAGTCTGAAATGCTGTACTTGGATACAATCTCAAAAATGACAGAATGATCTCTGTTTGTTTCTAAGGCAAACCATTCAATATCATGGTAATCCAAGTCTATGCCCCAACCAGTAATACTGAAGAAGCTGAAGTTGAATGGTTCTATGAAGACCTACAAGACCTTTTGGAACTAACACCCCAAAAAGATGTCCTTTTCATTATAGGGGACTGGAATGCAAAAGTAGGAAGTCAAGAAACACCTGGAGTAACAGGCAAATTTGGCCTTGGAGTACAGAATGAAGCAGGGCAAAGGCTAATACAATTTTGCCAAGAGAACCCACTGGTCATAGCAAACACCCTCTTCCAACAACACAAGAGAAGACTCTACACATGGGCATCACCAGATGGTCAACATCGAAATCAGATTGATTACATTATTTGCAGCCAAAGATGGAGAAGCTCTATACAGTCAGCAAAAACAAGACCAGGAGCTGACTGTGGCTCAGACCATGAACTCCTTATTGCCAAATTCAGACTTAAATTGAAGAAAGTAGGGAAAACCACTAAACCATTCAGGTATGACCTAGATCAAATCCCTTTGAAGTGAGAAATAGATTTAAGGGACTAAATCTGATAGAGTGCTTGATGAACTATGGATGGAGGTTTGTGACATTGTACAGGAGACAGGGATCAAGACCATCTCCATGGGAAAGAAATGCAAAAAAGCAAAATGGCTGTCTAGGGAGGCCTTACAAATAGCTGTGAAAAGAAGAGAAGCGAAAAGCAAAAGAGAAAAGGAAATATATAAGCATCTGAATGCAGAGTTCCAAAGAATAGCAAGGAGAGATAAGAAAGCCTTCCTCAGTGATCAATGCAAAGAAATAGAGGAAAACAACAGAATGAGAAAGACTAGAGATCTCTTCTCAGTTGATACAAGCTACAAAACCAGCTGGTGTCCAAGCTCCCACTTGATATTCCCAGTCTCTCCTGATGCCATCTTCAAGATAGAACCAGAACACTAGCTGGAATCTTTTGTTTCTATGCCCCCACCTTCCGTTGAGTCTGTAACGTTACTCCTGTGGTTTGTTTTCTGTCTTCAAGCAGTTCTGGCTGAGAAATACCCAATTCCACCTGGAGTCGAGGTTAAAATGATGGGCTTTCCACTCAGTGTGTCGGTTGTACTGGGATTTCATTTATCCAGGTGACCGACTGACAAGGAGAGGTCAGTGCCACTGACAGAGTTGTATTATTCCTCAGAGTTCCGAAGAGAAGAGGACCTAAAGTAAGACCACTGTGTCTTTTGGGATACACAAGGCAGGCTTTTGAGGTTAGCACAAAGTTCAGATCGTGAATAAGCCAGAATGAGTGAAAAAGCCCCATCCAATGTAGGGGATTGGTTCAATTCCTAGTCCAGGAAGATTCCACATGCCCTGGGGCAACTAAACCCCTTTGATACAACTACTGAGTCTGTACTCTAGAGCCCATGAACCACAGTTAGAGAGTAGCCCCTGCTTGAAAGTAGAAAAGCCTCATGCATCAACAAAGACCCAGTACAGTCAAAAATAAATAATCAATTAAAAAAAAACCCTCAATATTAAAAGCGCTAAGATCATGGCATCTGGTCCCATCACTGCATGGCTAATTGAAGGGGGGAAAATGTGGAAGCAGTGACAGAGCCTGGAAATCAGAAGATGACTGTTGTCTTGGCAGGAAAGCTGTGACAAACCTAGACAGTGTTTTAAAAGCAAAGACATCACTTTGGTGTTGGGACAGTGTCCTGTGTGGATGTGAGAGCTGGCCTATAAAGATGTCAGAGGCCAGAGAGATGATGCTTTGGAACTGTGGTGCAGAAGACTCCTGAAAGTCCCTTGGAAATAAGATCAAATCAGTCCATCTTAAAGGAAATCAACTCTAATTCTCCTTGGAAGGACTGATGCTGAACCTGAAACTTCAATACTAGGCCACCTGATGGGAAGAATCCATTCATTGGAAAAGACTGTGATGCTGGGAAAGATTGAAGGCAGAAGAAGAAGGAAAACAGAGGATTGGATGGCATCACCGAATAACGGACATAAGTTTGAGCAACTCCAGGAGATAGTGAAGGACTGGGAAGTCTGGCGTGCTGCAATACACCGGGTTGCAAAGAGTCAGACAGGACTTAGCAATTCCACCAAACAACACCACATCCTCTATGCCAGGACATTTTAGTAAATGAATATTTGGAGCAGGGAGTTGGAATAGAACCTTACTCTCTTCACTCCACCCATTGTCTTGGTATTGTAGTTCCTGCAGGAATGGTGCACCCCTCTCAGGGGAAAGAGAAGGTATGAACAACAGGCTTGTTACATCTTTTTCAGTGTTTTCCTTGTTTTGCTCTGTCTCACGTGAAGACTTCTATTTTGTTTTACCAACGTGTGATTTTCTGTTGCCCTGTTGGGGCGCTTTACTTAGGAGGGTACTGTTTCTTATGAGGGTCATATCCATGGACCAACATTATGCAAATTTTCCTTTAACTTGCAAACCACTGTAATAAGGAGGTGTCCAGATCCTTTAGTAGTTTTGTTTCTTTTTCATATGGGATTATTTCTTCTATCCTGTGGACAAGGCACTGCTCCCAACACCTAACAGATCTCTGAAACAGTGTGGGTTTGCTGGAGTCCCCAGGGGAAGACCCTCAGCTCTAGGAATTTTTTAAACTCTTGGCTCCACCCAAGTGTATTTTCCCTAAAAAAAGAAACTGAACGACAGAAAGGTTAAGTAATTTGTGAAAGTCACCCAGCTAGAAATTAGCTGAAGTAGGCTGTGAACAATATGTGTTTCCTCGACAATCTTTGACATTTCCTAGCTCCTCTCTTACATCTCCTGGGCCTCTTACCCAAGAGGGAACCTGTCACTTGATTAAAGATGCTGCTGCTACTGCTGCTGCTAAGTCGCTTCAGTTGTGTCCGACTCTGTGCGACCCCAGAGATGGCAGCCCACCAGGCTCCCCCGTCCCTTGGATTCTCTCCAGCGTCCCACCGGGCTCCCCCGTCCCTCCAGTAAGTTGCCGTTTCCTTCCCCAATGCATGAAAGTGAAAAGTGAAAGGGAAGCCACTCAGTCGTGTCTGACTCTTCGCGACTCCATGGACTGCAGCCTACCAGGCTCCTCCATCCATGGGATTTTCCAAGCAAGAGTACTGGAGTGGGGTGCATTGCCTTCTCCCGATTAAAGATGAGAGACCTGAAACTGGCAGTCTCTCCCCCATCCTTCATCCTTTGCCTTTGCCAGGAAAGGCACTGATAAACAAATGGCAAGGAGGAGGTGGGACAAAGTGGAGGTGAAGGAAGGGACTCAGTTTGTCAGGGCAACACCAGGCCCTGGCCCAGTCTAGTATCCTTTAAATGGGAATTCCAGTCCTCATCTCCACATCCAGCCTGGAGCCCTTGGAGCCTTCCTCCATTAATGACCATTTTGGTTCCTGGCAACCTCATTTCTGCAGGCCTTTCTCTCCACAAGATCACAGCCCAGGACAGAATGCACTGGAGGATTTCCTAGAGAGAACACTCAAACGTTCTTACTTTGAGCATTCATGGATGGAGTGCCTGCAAGGTTGAAAGCCTCAGTGGAATGGATAAGGACCTGCCCTCATAGAGTGGACATTATAATGAGGGGTAGGGAGAGGCAGACAGTGACTCAAGAGGGTCATTTCAGATAGTGACATAAGCCATCAAGGAAAATAAAACAGGGAAATGTGCTGGAGAGTGACTGGGGGTAGAGCTACTTTATATGAAGGAGGGGGTTGCCCATGAAGGCCTCTCCAGTGGTGACATCAGAGGCAATTTTAAGTGGTCAGGAGGCAAGGAAACATTCAAGACAGGACAGACTAGCTCTGTGGAGGGTCTTCCTCAGAGCTGTCTCCCCACCAGACTAAGTGCCGAGCCCAGAAGCTGGTTCTTCTCAGCCACAGCTCCCCAGTGCCCAGCACTCTGCCTGCCATCAAGTAGGCAATCAGGAAATCTTCCATGATTCGTGACTACATGATGTATTGACTAAATATACTCAAGGGTTTCCTTGAGTGTGAGATGCAAGCACCCAGCCCTAACTAGGAGTTTCCTGGTCTGGGGTCCCTGACACCTTGGGGGTTGGGAGGGATGTCTATAAAACCCTGTACTTCCAGGCAAGGTCTGGGTAATACGGAACCCTCAAGTGTTTAGTGGGGAAGAGGGATTTCTTAGAGGAGAAAAACAGAGGTCATGGGAGGGATGACCCTGGAGAGAGAGACCCTCCCTTAAAGCCTGATGTCATCTTGAGTCCTGTCCTGAGCTGAGAGTGGGCTGAGAGTCATCTTGAGTCCTCTCCTGACAAGTGAACTGGTTTGGAAAGCCACCTCCCCCCTTGGAGCCTTGGTTTCCTCAACATGTAAGGAGAGGCTTAGATGATTCCAGGTCCCTTTCCCCAGGACAACCCAGGCTCTGGAGTAGGGGAGGGTACGGGATGGGTGGAGCTCACCTAGGAAGCAGCTGAGGACATTCTTGTCTTCACTGCATCCTAAGTGAAGACCTGTCCGAGTACACAACTGGAGGGAGGAAAGGAGTCTGTGGGAGAAGGGATGGGAGGGGAGACAAGGTCCAAGAGCGGGTTCTACCAGGAGATGACAAAGATACGAATTTCAAATCACAGCTTTGCTTCCTCAAAAATACACTGGAGAGAGAAAAAATTCCCTGGTGGCCCAAGGTAACAATTCTGGTTTTGCATTGTACAGGACCTAGGTTACATCCCTGGTTTGGGAAGTAAGATGCCAAGGCCAAGAAAAGAAATAACAAAATGAGGAAAACACAACTTACTACTTAGAATGAATGTAAAAAAGAAAACTGAGGGAAAGGGGCCCTTAGACACCCTTTTCTCTTGCCAGGGGCCCATTCGGTGACAGCTCATCCAAAACCAAGTCCCAGAGCCCAGGCCAGGGTGGAAAAGGAGCAGATGCTGCCCCCTGTTGGATTAGTCTGTCACTGCCTAAATCTGAAGCAAATTGGAGTGAAGTTGAACAGGTTCCTTTCTCTCCTTCTGGGGTGTTTTGAATTGCCTTCTCCCGATTAAAGATGAGAGACCTGAAACTGGCAGTCTCTCCCCCATCCTTCATCCTTTGCCTTTGCCAGGAAAGGCACTGATAAACAAATGGCAAGGAGGAGGTGGGACAAAGTGGAGGTGAAGGAAGGGACTCAGTTTGTCAGGGCAACACCAGGCCCTGGCCCAGTCTAGTATCCTTTAAATGGGAATTCCAGTCCTCATCTCCACATCCAGCCTGGAGCCCTTGGAGCCTTCCTCCATTAATGACCATTTTGGTTCCTGGCAACCTCATTTCTGCAGGCCTTTCTCTCCACAAGATCACAGCCCAGGACAGAATGCACTGGAGGATTTCCTAGAGAGAACACTCAAACGTTCTTACTTTGAGCATTCATGGATGGAGTGCCTGCCAGGTTGAAAGCCTCAGTGGAATGGATAAGGACCTGCCCTCATAGAGTGGACATTATAATGAGGGGTAGGGAGAGGCAGACAGTGACTCAAGAGGGTCATTTCAGATAGGGACATAAGCCATCAAGGAAAATAAAACAGGGAAATGTGCTGGAGAGTGACTGGGGGTAGAGCTACTTTATATGAAGGAGGGGGTTGCCCATGAAGGCCTCTCCAGTGGTGACATCAGAGGCAATTTTAAGTGGTCAGGAGGCAAGGAAACATTCAAGACAGGACAGACTAGCTCTGTGGAGGGTCTTCCTCAGAGCTGTCTCCCCACCAGACTAAGTGCCGAGCCCAGAAGCTGGTTCTTCTCAGCCACAGCTCCCCAGTGCCCAGCACTCTGCCTGCCATCAAGTAGGCAATCAGGAAATCTTCCATGATTCGTGACTACATGATGTATTGACTAAATATACTCAAGGGTTTCCTTGAGTGTGAGATGCAAGCACCCGGCCCTAACTAGGAGTTTCCTGGTCTGGGGTCCCTGACACCTTGGGGGTTGGGAGGGATGTCTATAAAACCCTGTACTTCCAGGCAAGGTCTGGGTAATACGGAACCCTCAAGTGTTTAGTGGGGAAGAGGGATTTCTTAGAGGAGAAAAACAGAGGTCATGGGAGGGATGACCCTGGAGAGAGAGACCCTCCCTTAAAGCCTGATGTCATCTTGAGTCCTGTCCTGAGCTGAGAGTGGGCTGAGAGTCATCTTGAGTCCTCTCCTGACAAGTGAACTGGTTTGGAAAGCCACCTCCCCCCTTGGAGCCTTGGTTTCCTCAACATGTAAGGAGAGGCTTAGATGATTCCAGGTCCCTTTCCCCAGGACAACCCAGGCTCTGGAGTAGGGGAGGGTACGGGATGGGTGGAGCTCACCTAGGAAGCAGCTGAGGACATTCTTGTCTTCACTGCATCCTAAGTGAAGACCTGTCCGAGTACACAACTGGAGGGAGGAAAGGAGTCTGTGGGAGAAGGGATGGGAGGGGAGACAAGGTCCAAGAGCGGGTTCTACCAGGAGATGACAAAGATACGAATTTCAAATCACAGCTTTGCTTCCTCAAAAATACACTGGAGAGAGAAAAAATTCCCTGGTGGCCCAAGGTAACAATTCTGGTTTTGCATTGTACAGGACCTAGGTTACATCCCTGGTTTGGGAAGTAAGATGCCAAGGCCAAGAAAAGAAATAACAAAATGAGGAAAACACAACTTACTACTTAGAATGAATGTAAAAAAGAAAACTGAGGGAAAGGGGCCCTTAGACACCCTTTTCTCTTGCCAGGGGCCCATTCGGTGACAGCTCATCCAAAACCAAGTCCCAGAGCCCAGGCCAGGGTGGAAAAGGAGCAGATGCTGCCCCCTGTTGGATTAGTCTGTCACTGCCTAAATCTGAAGCAAATTGGAGTGAAGTTGAACAGGTTCCTTTCTCTCCTTCTGGGGTGTTTTGTTTGTTTTTCTGGCCATGCCACCCAGATTGTGGGATCTTAGATCCCCTACTGGGTATTGAACCCTTGCCTTTTGCAGTGAAGGCGTGGAGTCCTAACCATTGAAGTGCCAGGGAATTCCCCTGGAGTCTTCCTTTCAGACAGGACCTTCACTACCGTTTGAGGTTGGGAATGGAAAAGACACCTTTTCAAGTAGTTTTTGTAGAGGTAAGATGAGATGTAAATGAACATTTTCTGAGCATGAAATCTGATTTCAGTGACATTTCTTATGCTTTTACTGAGGGCCTAATAGCTGGAGCTGGGAAGGCAGAGGCGGGAGGAGGCTGGAGAGCGGAGAAGGTTGTGAAGAGGCAGTGGCAGCAGGTTGTGGTGTCTTAGGAGACAGATCCACTCGGGGACAGATTCCAGCACCCATCTGCAAGGGAGACTGGCACTAGAGGAGACCTTGGCATCAAGAGGGGCCTTGGGTGATCAGGTAGGAACAGCAGCCAGAGCCCCAAGAGGGTGACAGTGCCATGGAAGCAACAGCCTGCAGCTGTCAGGTGGGCAGAAAAAGCCCACCAGAGAGAGACAGGGAGGTGAACTGAGGGGAGAGAGCCAGGCTCACACTGTGCAGGGAACTTGCTGTCGGCCAGTTTTCCGAGCTGAGGGATTCTTTAGAGCTTACACTGCTGCTGCTGTTGCTAAGTCGCTTCAATCCTGTCCGACTCTGTTCGACCCCATAGATGGCAGCCCACCAGGCTCCTCTCTCCCTGGGATTCTCCAGGCAAGAATACTGCAGTGGGTTGCCAGTTCCTTCTCCAATGCATGCATGCACGCTAAGTCGCTTCAGTCCTGTCTGACTCTGTGCAACCTATGAAGAGCAGCCCATCAGGCTCCTCTGTCCCTGGGATTCTCTAGGCAAGAATACTGAAGTGAGCTTACCAACAGGGGTCAATCCTCAGAGACCTTACATGTTTGATTCAACTTTTTAAAAATGTATTTACGTTCTGGCTCTTTTGGGTCTTAGTTGTGACACACAGGCTCCAGAGCACTCAGACTTAATTGCCTCTATGCATGGGGGAACCTTAGTACTGGACCAGGAATCAAACTGTGTCCCCTGCACGAGGAGGCAGATACTTAACCACTGGACCACCAGGAAGTCCCTGATTCAGCTTCTTGATTTCATAGATTTCTGTCAAGTCACCCATGTTGTTTGGCCCACACGAATGGGTGCATGCTCAAATTTGAGAGTTTTTCGGAATCATCTGGAGGACTTGATAAACACAGAGCTGGGGCCTCCTTTCAAAATTTCTGATTCAGAAATTTGAAGACTTTGTCAGACCTAGCCTAAGCACAGAATACATTGTCTCATTGCACCTTCATCCAGTCATTCAACACATATTTGCCGGGAGCCACCACGGGAGATCCCACCCATGACAGGGTCATGTGGAAGAGAACTGTTAAGCAAGGCTTCAGGACTCAACGGGCTCCCTAGGCTTTCTCAAGCATCTACCCCAAAACCAGAATCTCTCTGTTTTACTATCTCATGACTTTCACCAACTCCTCTGACGTTAACAAGGGGCTGCCCCTGACCACCTTTCTCTAGAGAAAATCAACTTAGGGCTATAGCTAATAAGTCTCTTGGACATGAGAGGAATATTTCAAATAAAACCCCCTCAGTTAGCATTCTAGCTTGCTCGGCAGGCATATCCAGACCCTTGCAGCTATGCATATGATTATTTACAGTCTCCCAATTGTTAGAGGCACAGAAAGCCTAAAACAGAGAGCCTTTTAAAGAGTTAAAAGTTATTAGAGTAGTGCTGGTGTAGGATTTCATTATTGGGCCAATGCTTGTTGCTAAGTTCCCATATCTCTTATCCTCTGTGCACCTGGGAGTGCATTAGTTAACGTAGTTGGAATGTAAGAAAAGCAAGTGTAGCCTTGAAATTAACCACATCAGACTTTTGAGCTAATTGGTTCTTTCTTTGTTGTAACTCACTGCACCTTTTCCCATGAGAAATGTAACTTGTTTAATACTTTCTGAGGTTGACATAGATTAGAAATATAAAGAAAAAAACATTTCAAGGGAAAATAAGTTTTCTGGTTGAGCAGCCTTTACCAAAAGAGGGTCATAAAATGTCCACAGGCCTCCAAGGCCAGAAGAAAATGTACACAACATTGTCTATGGGAAAGGTTTACAGAAAAAAATCCTGGTTTCAATAAGGACAAAACAGATGTAATGTTTGGGCTGACTCTGTATGACTTTACATCTTTCCTTTCCCTCTATGTACAAGTAAAGGTATAAAGACCCTTTTGAAAATAAAAAAATGGGCCTCGCTCACCAAAGCAGCTTGGTCTCCCCACGTCAATCATTCTCTCTCTCTCCCTCTCCCTCTCTCTCTTTTTGAGGCTGATTCCTTGGAGCATAGAGGCTCCCTGCGTTAACTTATCTGCCTGGGTTTCTAAGACCTAAATGGGAAGACTTTCTGCATCTTCACTCCCTTGGGAGACCGAGAGGGCACCTGTGGCCTCTGTAAACAAGGCAAACTTCTTTTCTTGGAGTTTTATTGGTTCTCTATGTAAACCAAGGAATATCAGCCTCTTTCACTCTTCTATTTTCTTATCTACAATATTCTTTCCTTATCTCTCTAAATCATCCGCCATTGCCGTTTTTCCTTCAGGTTCCCCGGATCCTGCGGGGCTGGACCCAGGCACATATTCATCAAAAATCAAATATCTCCAGAACACTACCATAGGTGCTGAGAACAGACCAGCAAACAAAAGGTTTACGATCAAGGTGAAAGTACAGCACTAATGACTGTATATTTGTGAATATACCTACATTTTCTGTGTCTGTGTCAATATCTACATGTATATCTATGCTATGTGAGCATCATGAGTGTCAAAGCCACTTGGCAGCCAACAGAAATACAAGACCAGGGGGAGGGAGATGTGAAATAGGAAGGCTCAGGGTGAGTAGGTGTAGATAGTTTGCAAGACTTCAAATGGAATCATTTCTATTTTACAGGCAAGAAGTGACTTTCCCCAGGATATACTCTTTAAGACGTTCTGATGTGCTGCGTTTCCTCGTGTAGCTTCACAAGTACCCTCATCAGAGAAGCATTTGTATCATCCACAGTTAAACTATCAGGACCCCTGGTTTAAAAACACCTGAGGCCCCAGTGGTTAGCAGGATGCTTGAATACAAATCCCTACTTCTTTTCACATTAGGCAAGTTGCTTAGCCTCTCAGCACTTCCATCTGTAACGTGCTTTCAAGAAATATGTGAGTAACACACATAACCAAACTGTGTTGCTGTTTTTTTAAAATTTGCCCATGCTGTGTGGCTTTTGGGATCCCAGTTCTCCAACTAAGCATGGAACCTGGACTCCCACAGTGAAAGTGCTGAGGCCTAACCACTGAACCACCAGGGAATTCCCTTCTGCAAGTAAAAGCAAATATTGTTAGACATATTAAAAAAGAGAGAAGTGAGTGAAATTACGTTTACTATATTCTTTAACTCAAAATATCTCAGAAATTCCCTGGTGGTCAGTGATTAGAGCTCCATGTTTTCAATGACAAGGCAGGGAGGGTTCCATTCCATCCCTCCTCAGGGTTCTTGCAAACCCTGGGGAACACCCCTCCCCACAGACACACCCACAAGAAAACAAATATCTAAAATATTTCAATATGTAATTAATATCAACATTATAGAGATATGTTAGAATTTCTAATATTAAATCTTTGAAATCCCACTGTTTTCCTCTTGAAATTGGAAACCTTTGAATTCTCTGCTACCTCTGGATTTAGTGGTACCTCTGAATTCGGAGGAAGCACCTGCCCAGCGTTCCCTGGCTGCATGTAGCTAGTGGCTGTGACAGTCAGATCAACAGAATGTTTCCTCTTGTTTTGGGTCTGTAAGTAGTGTCTGACTCATTGGGACCCTGTGACCCGCCAGGATCCTCTGATCGTCCATTCGATTTCCTAGGTAAAAATACCGGACTGGGTTGCAATTTCCTCCTCCAGGGGATCTTTCCAACCAAGAATCAAACCCATGTTTCCTGTAATGCAGACGGATTCTTTACAGTCTGAGGCACCGGTGAAGCCGACAGCTGAGGAGGGCGGGCAGGGAAACGAGGGCCTAGGTGGAGAGAGTGTTCTGTAGGAAGCCCGGGATGGGTTTGGTTCCTTGAAGCACCAAAGGGCAAGGACGCTGGAGTTGGAGTGAACTCCTCCCGCGGCCCGGCCCCGCCCTCCGCATCCACACGCCCCCTCCCTTCCCCACTGTGGACGGCTCTTTGGGACCTTGTGACCCGCCAGGATCCTCTGTCCACTGGATTTCCTATGCAAAAATACCGGAGTGGGTTGCAATTTCCTCCTCCAGGGGATCTTCCGACACAGGAGTCGCACCCAGGTTTCCTGCCTTGCAGGCGGATCCTTGACAATCTGAGCCCCCAGCGAGGCCCACAGCTGAGGAGGACAGGCAAGGAAACGAGGTCCTTGGCGGAGGGAGCATTAGGTAGGAAGCCCGGGATCGGTTTTGGCTCCTAGAGGCGCAGAAAGACAAGGGCGCTGGAGTTGGAGTGAACCCCTCCCGCGACCCGGCCCCGCCCTCCGCATCCACACGCCCCCTCCCTTCCCCACTGTGGGCCATCCGCCTTCCGCCTGGCCGGGAAGCCCCCTCCACACACCCGACCCTACGGGGCCCCTCTCTCCGCAGGCGGAGGCCTCTGTAACACACTGCGGCCCGGGCGTTTCTAGCGAGTGAGTCTTGCGACCTTGTCTTCAGGAAAATTCTCGGCCAACAGCTCGTCGCACGGGTCCCTCTCGCCGGCCACGCCGCACCCGCTCCGGTCGGGTCTCGCCTCTCCGCCAGCACCGAGGAGGAGCTCCCCTGCCGCCGCCCCGGGGCCGTCCCCAGGGCGCTGCGGTCCCGCCGGAGCCACGCCTTCTCGGCGACAGAGGGCGGGGCATGCAGATTCGAGCCGGCGCTTCCGCCCGAGAACCACAGAGCCGCAGCGGGTGCGGAATTTCTCTTTTACGAGGTGGAGAATCCAGCTTCTGCTCGAGCGTCTGGTGTAGTGCCGCCAGAGCACTGTCAACGAGGCCAAGGAAGGGAGACCTGGAGTGAGCGGGACCCGAGTCACCCTGAGTGCAACATGCACGGCAGCAGGACGGTGACAGCGACGGGCGGCGCCATGGCATCGCTTCTCGGCCTTTTGGCTAAGATCAAGTGTAGTATCTGTTCTTATCAGTTTAATATCTGATACGTCCTCTATCCGAGGACAATATATTAAATGGATTTTTGGAGCAGGGAGTTGGAATAGGAGCTTGCTCCGTCCACTCCACGCATCGGCCTGGTATTGCAGTACTTCCAGGAACGGTGCACCCGTCGTTGACACTTACAGAAGTACCCAAAGGCAGAAGCTGGTGTTTTTCTGTAGTGCGTTTGGCTATTTCGGCGAGTTTTTCAAGTTTGTTTGTAACCGACCGTGATCACTGTAAGAGGAGAGTGAGTCAGTTGAATGAGCATAGAAGACCAACACTGCAACTTGAAACTCAGCTTGCTGTATCCCAGTTCTTTAAGAGGGTCTCTAGTTTTAACCTTGTTAAGTGCAGCCCTTTCTCTTCTGCATTCTCACTCAGGAATGAAATTTTCTGTCTCTACCCACCTGCTTTATCCTGAGACCTCGAAGGTTACTCCTGTGGTCATGTCTTCTGACTTCAGGTAGTTCCCGCTTAAAGCCACCGAGATCCACTTGGAATGATGGGCTTTAAACTCAGTCTGTGTGTGGGTCATATTGGGATTTCATTTATACAGGTGACTGACTGACAGAGGTCAGTGCCACTGAAGTTGTATTATTGCTCGGAGTTAGAGAAGAGGGCCTGAAGTCAGAGCCACTGTGTCTTTTGGATACACGAGGCGGGCTGTTCAGGTCAGCACAGAGTTCAGATCATGTATGAACCGGAACGACTTCCCCATATTATCTTTTTTCGTCCTTTCCCATTGACTCTGGCATTCGACCAAGATCTAGGTGCTGGGCGCTGATCTAAGTGCACTGGACAGTGTGGTGGGAAAAGCAGCCGCTGTGGGAATCTGCCCAGGTACCACGGGACAATTGCACTCATCTCTCGTGCTAGTATAAGCGAAAATGAAGTTGCTCAGTCGTGTCTGACGTTTTGCGACCCCATGGAATGGGCTGTAGCCTACCCGGCTCCTCTCCGTGGGATTTCCCAGGCAATAGTACTGGAGTGGATTGCCACTTCCTTCTCCAGGGGATCTTCCCTACCCAGGGATCGAACCCAGGTCTCCCGCATTGCAGGCAGACGCTTTACCGCCTGAGCCACCAGGGACTCATGCTAGGAAGGTTATGCTCAAAAATCCTCCAAGCTAGGCTTCAGGAGTCCCTGAACCGAGAACTTCCCGATGTTTAAGCTGAGTTTAGAGAATGCGGAGGAACCAGAGATCAAATCGCCAACATTCGCTGGATCCTAGAGAAAGCAAGGGAAATCCAGAAAAACCTCTACCTCTGTTTCACTGAGTCGGCTAAAGCCGTTGACTGTGTGGATCCATAACAAACTCTCAAAGAGATGGGAATACCAGACCATCTTAGCTGTCTCCTGAGAAACCCGAATGCGGGTCAAGAAGCAACAGTTAGAACCTTCCACGAAACAACTGACTGGTTCAAAGTTGAGAAGGGAGTCCGCCCAGGCTGTTTCTGGTCACCCTGTCTGTTTAACTTCTACGCAGGGCACATCATGCGAAATGCCGAGCTGGATGAGTCACGAGCTGGAACCAAGGTCGCCGGGAGAAATCTCAACAACCTCAGATCTGCGGGTGACACCACTCTAATGGCAGAAAGGGACGAGAAACTAAAGAGCCTCTTGCTGAGGTTTGAAGGAGGAGAGTGAAAGAGCAGGCTTAAAACTCAACATTGGACTTTCCCGGTGGCCCAGCGGTTAAGAATCTGCTTGCCAACGCAGGGGACGTGTGTTCAGTCCCTGGTCCAGGAAGATGCCACGGGGCAACTAAGCCCCTGTGACACAACTACTGAGCCCGCACTCTAGAGTCCATAAGCCACAAGTAGAGAGGAGCCCGCGCCCGCAACGAGAGAAAGCCTGCATGTGTCAACAAGGACCCAGTGCAGCCACAAGCAAATCCATAAATAATCTGGGAGAAAAACGCCTCGGTATTCAAAAAGAAAGAAAGAAAAGAACACTAAGATCATGACATCTGGTCCCATCACTTCCTGGCAAATAGAAAGGGAAAACGTGGAAGCAATGACAGATTTCCTCTTCTGGGCTCTAAAATCACTGAGGATGGTGACTGCGGCCAGGAAATCAGAAGACGATTGCTTCTTGGCAGGAAAGCTACGACAACCTAGACAGCGTGTTAAAAAGCAAAGACATCACTTTGTCAACAGAAGTCCGTATAGTCAAGGCTATGGTCTTTCCGGTAGTCACGTACCGGTGTGAGAGCTGGACCATAAAGAAGGCAGAGGCCGAAGAACTGACGCTCTGGAACTGTGGTGCAGGAGAAGACTCCTGAGAGTCCCTTGGACCGCAAGGAGATCAAACCAGTCCACCTTAAAGCAAGTCAACCCTGAATTCTCCTTGGAAGGACTGGTGCTGAAGCTCCGATACTCTGGCCACCCGATGCGAAGAGCTGACTCCTTGGAAAAGATCCTGATGCTAGGAGAGATTGAAGGCAGAAGGAGTAGAGGGTGACAGAGGATGAGAGGGTTGGGTGGCATCACCGATTCACTGGACATGACCTTGGAAAATCTCTGGGAGATGGTGAGGGACAGAGAACCCTGGTGTGCTGCAGTCCATGGGGGTCAAGGAAGAGTTGCACAGGACTTGGCACTGAACAATAGGAACAGTTTCAGCTAGGCGGGGTGCGAGAGGAGGGTTGGGGTGGGGGGCAGAGAGGGATAAGGCCCGGAGCAAGTAGGGTTGTGGGTAAGCGGAGTTAGAAAAGCATGTCCGTGTGTGTGTGTGTGTGTGTGTGTGTGTGTGTGTGTGTGTGTGCGTGCGCGCGCACGTGCGTGTGTGTGTCTATTTGTATATGACAGTGTCTGTCTGGTGCTAGATACTCACACACTCAAAACCATCTTGGGGCACAGAGGGGCACCTCTGGTGGCAGGAGGGAAGGGGATGGCTGAAAACGGGCCCACGTTAGGTTTTCTTAGAACCGAGATTTCCACCAGGAGATGACGGCTCAGAGAAGTGTCTGGCCAAGTCACTGTTTCTCCTAGTGTTTGCTGGTTGAGGGCTGACTCCTGCCAGGCATGTCCAGAGGAGGCCTCAGAGCTGATTTGGCCGGCAGGTTATTAGGGTTCCCCGAGAAGGTGTGAAACAGATCACCCCTCCACCCTTTCCCTCCCACAGGAGAGAGGGAAAATCCAGGGCGGCAGGGAGTCACGGAGCCAGGAGCTGAGGCAGGGTCAGGTGAGGCCGTGACCCCAGGTGCCACCCACCCTTACAGAAACGCTGGTGCTGTGGGCCTGGCGCCAGCAACCCTGCGCCCCTCCAAAGCCGCCTTCCTCTTCTGATGGCTTCCCCGTCGGAGGCGCCATCAGTGAGTGGGGCCTGTGCTCCAGGACCGGGCGAGGCCTTCGGACACCGTGGTCAACCCCGCAGGTCAGCTGCCTGCTAGCTGTGTGACCCAGGGCAAGTTTCTTGGCCTCTCTGGTCTCGTTGATCACGACAGTGAAACGAAGATGATAACAGCATCAGTCCTCTCTAGCGTGTCCAGTAACCAAGTGGGTGTGATCATAGCAAAGAATGCAGGGCAGTGACTGCCAGGTGGCTGTCTCGCGGGGCAGTCTCCGGGGTGGGGGGTGGGGGGCTCTTTCCGGGGTGGGGGTCTTTCCCCTCAGAACTAGAGAGTCGGTCAGGGGGAGGGCTGACTGTACTAGTCTCACAGACCCTGCAGCTCTCTAGGGCCTTTGCGGAGAATGGAGAAAAGACGAGAGCGCCCTCCTAATGATGTGAAAGTCGCTCAGTCGTGTCCGATTCTTTGCAAGCCCATGGACTGTAGTCTGCCAGGCTCCTCTGTCCGTGGAATTCTCCAGGCAAGGATAGCCGTTGGAGTGGGTAGCCGTTCCCTTCTGCAGGGGATCTTCCCTACCCAGGGATGGACTCCAGGTCTCCCACAGATCCCCTGCAGGCAGATTTCACCACCAGGGAAGCCCAACAATACTGGAGTGGGTAGCCCACCCCTTCTCCCGGGGATCTTCCCGACCCGGGAATCGAAGTGGGGTCGCATGAATTGGAGGCAGACCCGTTACCAGCTGAGCTACCGTCCCAGGGTCTCAGTTAAGGAGCCTGGCCGGGACCGTGGGAAGGAGTCGGGTGTCTGGCGGCCTGGAGCCGCCAGAGCTCACGCGGCTCCCCCGGGTGCACAGCCACGACCCCGGGCTCACTTCGGGCTTCGGGAGCACCCGGACCGTTCTTGTCCTGCCTCTCCCGCGCCCCCAAGCTCGGCCCCCCTGCCTTCGGACCGGAGCTGGCACCTATGATGCATGGGCAGAGCCTGAGGATGCTGGCCGCGCCCTCAGGGTTGGAGGAGGGCAGGTCATGCACGTAGAGAGTCATTGTCCCGGGAAGGATGGGGGCCAGGGAGCCAGAAGAGATGTGAGCATTGACCAGAATGTGGAGAACAAGTTGTTTCACCGGTCTGGAGCGGACATGGGCTAGAGAGCCAGGAATGTTGACTGACGGGTGACGGGTGACGGGTAGGTTGCTCACGGTGAGCTGAATGGAGAGGAGGGGAGGATGGTGGCTGCCGCCCGAAAAAGCACCATTGCTTCTCCGCCTTTTGGCTGAGATCGAGTGTAGTATCTGTTCTTTACCGGCCTAACATCTGATGCCTCCTCTATCTGGGAACAATACGTTGTTCAGTGATTTTTGGAGCAAGCAGTTGGCATCGGAGCCTGCTCTGTGTTGCAGCACTTCCCAGGAATGGCGCGCGCTCTCTCTGAGGACAAAACTGGCCACCCCAAATGGTAGATTTGTTTCTTTTCTGGCTTTTCTCCTCGGAAGATTTCTCTTCTCTTTTGTGTTTTTCACTTGGGCTTCTGTGGGGTTTGTGTGGCTTTTCCCCTGTCTTTGTTTTGTTTTCTTTTAGGCTGATTTTGATTCTTTCAGTTTGATTCAATTGCTTAGTTGTGCTCGGCTTTTCCCTGTCTATTTCCTGTGGTGACCCAAGGATGAAAGAGCAGATAAAACCTACGAGAGTCTTCTTGGAATGCAGGAACAGAAAAACCAGACCATTATCCTCCTTTCCTTCCCCGATGTTGTAACCATTAATGGATTTCAGGTCCTCGTGAGCAGTATAACCTGTCTCTCCTTCTACCACATAGGGAGAAGACATTTGCCTTACTGTTTCCTCCAACCCGGTGTATGTGCTTCATCCAATCAGCAAATGACCTGCAAGACCCCTATCCCACTCCGTGTACCCTGGATATAAAAGTGGACTATGGACTCCTGCTCAGCGTCGGTTCTCTCCTGAGCCGCCGGCCCGCTGTTCTAACAGCATCTCCCGTTCTAACAAACGTCATTTCTCTCTCATTTTGTCTCATGTCTGGAAATTCTTTTCCAACCTGCGCCCGGACCGCGACACTTCCCTGTTCATCACTAACTCCCAGAGCTTGCTCAAACTCACATGGCTTATGCCATCCAACCATCTATCTCATCTTCTATCCTCCCTTTCTCCTTCTGCCTTCGATCTTTCCCAGCGTGGGGTCTTTTCTAAAGAGTCAGTCGTTTGATTCTTTAACCATTAGGTTTCCTTCAGGAAGCTTCCCCCCACCACTCCCACCCCCCGCCCCTTGTTTGTTTGTTTGTTTGTTTTCATCTGCAGACTGGTTTCTGGAACGGTCTCTTCTATTGTGCCATAGGAGTGAGTTGTTCCTGTCTGAACTTTTGTCTTCTCCTGTGTACTCTGTACAGAAGGCGCTGTCCTAAACTCGCAGGCCACAGAGATTTTGGAAGCCCTGACACTCAGGTCTGAAGCGGTCAGGGTGAGTCTCATCAGGCTCCATCCTCCTCTCTCGTGCCTCGCACCCGTCTCTTCTGTCTCCCAAACTCCTCCATAGCTCCTGAAACTCGGTTATCTGCCAGATCTCCCATATATTTGCTGCCGTTTGTTTCTGGTACTGACTCCAATTGGTCCCAGAGAGGATGGCAGACTAATGCCTCCCAATAACCGTCTTATTGGGGTCTAGAGGCCAGGTTCTTCCATGGAACCAGAGAGAGGGAAGCGATGAGGAAGCGAAGTACAAAAAAGGCCGAGGAGAGAGGGAGGGGCGGTGAAGAATAAACTAAAAGGGGCCATCAGTCTTGCAAAATCATCTCCTGGGATGGCTGGCGTTGGGGAGAGGATGTGCGGATCTCTTCTTTCGTGGAGTCGTGCACACAGGTGGGTAGGGTCAGATCAGCCCCCCTGTGAGCCGACCAAGGACACTTTTAACCGTCGGGTAGAGGGGCACGGTTCTCTGGGGGCAGGTCATTGTGTACAGTGATAATAACAAAAGCAACAAAAACCTGAGGTTAAAGTCCAAGAAACAGATCCAACAGGGAGTCAGAACTGGTTCTACCTTGGACCGTTTCCTAGATATGCCTGGTTCACTCACGCGCCCTCCGCCCCTCACAGTGACGCCAACCGACGGTTAGTTGGACGGTGACCATTCTCTGGTAGAAATACCACCCGACGTGGCCGCGCAAGAGACTAGCTTGGACACCCCTTCCGACTGTAGGCGTAGGCGACTGAACTCGGGTTCCTTCAGGTAGCCCTAAGACTGGCTGGGCCCGACCAAACAAACTACAGGCCAATGTCGTCCTCCCTGCAAAGGTCTTTCCTCACAGGGAAGGAAAATTTTCCCTTCCAGACCTAGTGTGGGCGGGGGTGTGGGGTGGTGACCGGGGCTCTCGTTGAAATCGTACTTGGTCCCGGGCACCAGGCGCCACCGTACAGCCACGGTGAGGCAGGAGGTGCCTGCCGCTCCCCATCTCCACCCCAGGGTAAAGCAGTTGGAGATGCGTTCTCTATTGACCAAAAGTTCCAAGAGTCTCGAGAAGGGCAGGGCAATGAGGATGAGTGGGCTGGGCGCGCGCCCAGACCACACATTTCTCTTTCTGGAAGTCAGGAGACCTCCCTGACCACACAGGCACAGAAAGGCTCCTTGGAGGTCAAAGGGAAGTGATGCTAACTAACGCTAGGCTACCCACAGGCCTCTTGGGGAGAATCCAGCTTGGCTAAGAGATGCATGCACACCTGTGGAAGGACCCTGGGAGAGACCAAATACGGCCCGTGAACCAGGCAGGTCCAAATGATCGGCCAAAGGAGACCTGGAGTAATGCCTCCTAAAAGCAACTCAAGGGACTTCCCTGGTGGTCCGGTGGTTAAGACTTTGCCTTCCAACCCAGAGGATGAAGGTTCGATCCCTGGTGGGGGAGCTATGATTCCCACACGCCTTGTGGCCAGAAGATTTAAAAAACAAACAAGCCACTCCAAGGGCGCGACTCAGGGACTCTCCCTGCCCATGTGCCTATCCACACACAGCGTACTCTTTTCCTCTTAATAAATGCCCCCACTTGTTTCACTACTTTCCATCTCCCTGGGAATTCCTTTGTGCAGAGCTGAAGGGCCAGGGTCCTTGTCACTGACCACGGGTCTAGTGGCTAGGACCCGGTGCTTTTACCGCCGCGACCCAGCCCCAACCTCCGCCTGGGAACCCAAGCGCCGCTCCAAGCCACTGCAGCCCTAGGTCTCCCAAGATCAACTGGACCAGATTGTCTCAGGAGGGGCCCGAGGCTCGCTGTACTTCCAAGCTCCACAGGTGTTTCTGAAACAGAAGGGAAGGAAGGGGGCAGGGCACAACTTCTGAAAGTGTGGCATAGCCCGAGGACACAACAGACATTCATTAGAATCACATGGGTCTAAGATGGGCTTCCCTGGTGGCTCAGATGGTAGAAAGAATCTGCCTGCAATGCAGGAGACCGGGTTTGATCCCTGGGTCGGGATGATCCCCTGGAGAAGGGAATGGCTGCCCACTCCAGTATTCTTGCCTCGAGAATCCCATGGACAGAGGAGCCTGGCGGGCTACAGTCCACGGGGTCTAAGCTGGCAGAGAAGTCAACTTCAAGCGGACCTTGATTCTCAATCAGCAAGCTAAAGGACATACATACCCAGAGGCGCCGTGACAGTTCCAAGGCACTGTCAAAAGACCAAAAAGCGGGCAGTGGCCCGATTCCTGGAAACCTCCACCCCTTCCCCCAAAGAGTTGGAATGATCCTCCCACTCACTGTCGGTGCCCAGTCGCTCCGTTGTGACCCCGTGGACTGCAGCTCGCCAGGCTTCCCTGTCCTTCACCGTCTCCCAGGGCTGGCTCAAGCTCACGTCCTCTGAGTCGGTGATGCCACCCAACCGTTCATCCTCCGTGGTCTCCTTCTCCTTCTGCCTTCAATCTTTCCCAGCATGAGATGAGGGGCTTTTCCGGTGGGTCAGCTCTTCACCTCAGGTGGCCAAAGCACTGGAGCTTCAGCTTCAGCATCAGCCCTTCCAATGAATATTCCGGGTTGATTAGCCTATCAGCTGATCAACTCACTGGCCTATGAAATAACCTGGTCCATGAAAGCTCACCATGCCTCCTCTGGAGGCCGCCACGCTGGCGCCTGTGTGATGGGCCCACACTCTGCCTATGGAGTGTGTTTCTCTCTGAATCATTCCACACGGGGTCTAAGCTGGCAGAGAAGTCAACTTCAAGCGGACCTTGATTCTCAATCAGCAAGCTAAAGGACATACATACCCAGAGGCGCCGTGACAGTTCCAAGGCACTGTCAAAAGACCAAAAAGCGGGCAGTGGCCCGATTCCTGGAAACCTCCACCCCTTCCCCCAAAGAGTTGGAATGATCCTCCCACTCACTGTCGGTGCCCAGTCGCTCCGTTGTGACCCCGTGGACTGCAGCTCGCCAGGCTTCCCTGTCCTTCACCGTCTCCCAGGGCTGGCTCAAGCTCACGTCCTCTGAGTCGGTGATGCCACCCAACCGTTCATCCTCCGTGGTCTCCTTCTCCTTCTGCCTTCAATCTTTCCCAGCATGAGATGAGGGGCTTTTCCGGTGGGTCAGCTCTTCACCTCAGGTGGCCAAAGCACTGGAGCTTCAGCTTCAGCATCAGCCCTTCCAATGAATATTCCGGGTTGATTAGCCTATCAGCTGATCAACTCACTGGCCTATGAAATAACCTGGTCCATGAAAGCTCACCATGCCTCCTCTGGAGGCCGCCACGCTGGCGCCTGTGTGATGGGCCCACACTCTGCCTATGGAGTGTGTTTCTCTCTGAATCATTCCACTTCTTAGGTACCACCTTGTCTCTCACTGAATTCTTTCTGCGATAGGACGTGGAGAACCTGAGCTTCATCAGCTCTTGAAACCAGGTACCGTGGGTTTTGGCTGGGTCGGAGGCCCAGCCACGGGGATCGGAGTCCCAACCTGGGCTTGGCCGAGTTCGAGTCCCCGCCTGAGGTAGAAGGCTTCCTTTCGGCTGCCCGGCGTGCATCCGGAAGCACTGCTCAGAGGCCCACGTGTTCTGACACACTGACTTCTCCGGACAGGGAAAGGGTTCGATGCACTCGGCGAAAGAGGAAAGGTCGAATCGGCGTAAGACGGCGCCAGACCGGTTTGGGGTATAACCCGCGCGGGCACTCGGTGGACAGTGGACAGGTGAGGAGACACCGAACATTCGACGGTTGTGTCACGGACAGGAGTCCACCCAGCCTGGTGGGGAGGCCTGAGGATCTGTCTTGGAAAATGCTGAGCGCAAGCCCCCATAGAATTCCGGGTCGCATCTCCCCATCCATCCCCCTACCCTAAATCCGTCCTGCGTGCGGAGACTGAGGATCCCCGCCAGATTCCCCCCCGACCACCACCACCACCACCACCACCACCACCACCACGACACAACACACAGGCCTCTAGGGGGTCCGAAAAGATCGACAAGTCACATGATGAGGCTTCCCAGGGAGAGCAGGGTGGCTCTCCGCGGTAGACTAAGAGCCAGGAAAGGAGGCCAGGTCGGCGTTCTGATGGTGGTGAGAAATGGAACATTTCCCTCCGCATCAGTAAACAAGGACGTCACAGTCATCAGCAATTGCGGCCATCGCGGGAGGGCGAGCCGGTGAGCCCTGCTGGGGACTGAAAGACTACCTGCCGTCTAGCGGCCATCCCACTGCAGCCACTCCCTCCAGGTGAGCCCCGAGGAAGCCCAGGATGTGAAAAGCACAGGATGGTGGCCCCGGAGCGCTGAGATGCGCATCAAAGGCATGATTTCCGTGAGCCCAGGCTCGAGCATCTCACTAAATTCCTTAACTTGGGATGCCTGGTTTTCTTTCATCTACAGAATAGGAAACACCTTTTGACGTTCAGACCGCCTGCCCTTTGTGGCAAAACTTGTGTGTCACCTGGCTCCTCCCCCGCACTGCCCACCTCTTCCTGGCGGTTCTCTCAGGGTCGCTTCAGAGGCTGACTCTGGAGCTGGAAGTCCTAAATATTCCCGCTGAATAAAACGCAAGTCTCAACTTCTAGGTCGTGGATTTTATTTTATTTTTTTTAAGTGGACAGTGCTGAGCAGAGGGGTGGCCGGCGGCAAGCTTTTCTCATCAGCTTGCCGGGGTCCAGGGTGAGAGGGGACCAGGGAAGGGCGAGGCTTAGCTCTCGGCCTAACCTCAAGGCAGAGTCAGACTCTCCATCACACACCGCCAGCTGCTTTCTCCTCCGTGAAACTCGGGTGGAGAGCCGCCTTGACGGGCACCGTACAGAGGGGTCAGAGAAGCGCCTTGATCTGAGCTAGGAGGGCTCCAGCCTGGGCAAAGGTGGGGCACAGCAGGGCTGTGCTGGTTCCTCCCGGAGAAGCTGAACCCAGCCGGCCCAGTCTGGGATACGGAAGGAGTCTGTGAGGGGAGAGACGTGGGGTTGGGGGATGATGACTGTAAGAAAGAGCCCACTAGAAGCAAGCGTTCCCCGGAGCAGCTGTGAGGCCCAGATCACACCCTCGCGGCATCTCGGCGGGTCAGCGGGGTGCAGGCCGCGGCCCTCCTTCCCCCAGCGCGCCCCCTTGCTTTGCACCTCTGCGTTCTCGCCCACGCTCTTGCCAAGAACCTCCCAGAGGCTCTTGCCCCCAGGTTCGCCCCTCATGTCAGCATGGCCGGCCCGCGCACCGCCAGCGCCCCCAGTGAAACTCTAACCTGTCCCGTAGGCCGTCTCCCCGGTCTGGAAGCCCTTCCTGACTCGGCTGGCTTCCTGTCTGTCCTTCGCACCTTCTCACTTATTGGGTGTGTCCAGGCAGGGACCCCGAGCTCCACGGGAGAAGCCTGGAGCCCTGAGGAGGTCACACCACGTGGGAGCCGCACCCAGTCGTCCACCTCTCAACAGTTCCCTCAAGAGCTTCCCAGGTGGCGCAGTGGCAAAGACTCCGCCTGCCAGTGCGGGAGACGCAGGAGACGCGGGTTCGACCCCTGGGTCGGGAAGATCCCCTGGAGTAGGAAATGGCAACGCGCGGCAGTTACTCGCCTGGAAAATTCCGTGGACAGAGGAGCCTGGCAGGCTACCGTCCATGGGGTCGCAGGGAGTCTCACGGGACTGAGCGACTGAGAGGGGAACAGGAGCGGTGTCTGGCCCTGGGACCCAGCACAGGCCCTGGTGGGTCGAGTCTCGGGTGGTTAACGACCGTTCGTCAGAACCGGCGGTGAAGGCGGCCAGCCCGGACCCCAGCTCCGACACTCACATCGGTGTCCTCTCAGGCAAACCCGTGTCCCGGGGGTAAAGGCAGGCGCCTTCTCACTCGGCCTCCTGGTCGGGCAGAGGGTCGGTCCACTCCACAGTGCCCATCACTTCTGGAACCGGCATCCGTTCTCCGGAGAAGGGTCATTCCTGTAAGGGATTCCTACTTGGCCTTGAAGGGTCACCTCTCAGGATCGGTCCTCTGTCTGATTGGGTGTACCACCCACCGTCTGCATGGAGGGGATCGGTCATCCGTGGCCTCGGAGTATCAAAGGTGGTTAGGGCTGTGAACTCTGCTACATTTTAAAGGCAAGTCCAGGCCTACGACTCCAAAATGCACAGGGGATGCCGTTGAGGCTTGCAGGCGGCATCTCAAACAGGTGGTATGAAGGAAAAACTCGCTCATTCGCACTGTGCTCCAGAGGAAGTTTGGGGCAGTGGTCAAGAATCTGCCTGCCGATGGGGGAGACGCAAGGCGCGCCGGTTCCATTCGTGCGTGGGGAAGATGTCCTGGAGGAGGAACAGGAAATGGCAGTCCGCTCCAGGACTCTTGCCTGGAAAATTCCATGGACAGAGGAGCTTGGCGGGCCTACAGTCCATGGGGTCGCCAAGAGCCGGGCGCGACGGAACACCACCACCCAACGCCGGGAAAGTATCCCCCGGCTGGACGATGTAGATGTTGAGGGAGAAGAAGCAGCAAGCCCTAGAGGAAGATTTAGGAAATTACTTCATAAGTCCTTTCGACTCAAAATGTGAAAGATATAATTTTTAAATTGATAAATATGACGATATAAAAACGGAACCTTTAAACAATGCAATCATCATCACTTTAATCAAAGCCCAACCGAAAAGCCAGCAGGAATAGGGAGGAGGGTCGAAGACCACCGACAGGGAGGTTATTAATAGCTCACAGAGAGAAAATGTAAAAGCTTCTCGGAAACAGGAGGGGACGCTCAACTTTATTTACCCAGGAGAGAAAACCGCATATCCGAGCTAGGCCGAGGTACCGTTTTCACCTAAGAGATCCACCCCTCTCGCTTTCCCCGCCCTCCACCGAAAAAGCACTCCCAGGTCTGATGCCACGCGGGGTTGCGCCTGCCCTGCTCTTCCAGTCACCGTCCCTGATCTCCCGAGCTTCAGGGCTCCGTTGCGGCGAGGGTGGCCGGGACCGCCACGGCCCCGCACCGCCGTGAGGGCACAAGGGGCACCCGAGCGGCCTCCGCAGAGCGCTGTGCCCCGGGGCCGGGCGCCCTTCGCAGACCCTTCAGTCCGTGCACCCCGATTGGAGCAAATTCCGCGGGAGCGCATCGCGCAGTGAGAAACGGAGCTGCCAAGTGATCGCAACAGGCAGTGTTCCATTCCAGCGACTGTGCCCCAGGACATCCCTTGTCAGGAGGAATCCCCCCACCCCCACCCCGCCGCCCCAGGGGACCCGAACTGCGGGGGGTGCTGGCCGTTAGAGCCGCGGTAACGGTGACGGGTGTCGGGCACTAGCTCAGCGTGTAGGAGGCAATGGTTGCGAGTGCAGCGCGAGCCGGGGAATGAGCGACAAAAGCGAGTTCTTGATTTCTGGGGCTGGATCCGTGAGAGCTGCTTCCGTATCAGCGCTTCCGTCGCCGTCTCCAGCAGCAGCCCCTGGGTCGGGAGGCGGGCTCCGGGCGCGAGGAGGCGGTCCGGGGGGGCGGAGTCC
>SJYC01078637.1:0-10497 GCA_006408675.1 Madoqua kirkii
AAAAGCGAGTTCTTGATTTCTGGGGCTGGATCCGTGAGAGCTGCTTCCGTATCAGCGCTTCCGTCGCCGTCTCCAGCAGCAGCCCCTGGGTCGGGAGGCGGGCTCCGGGCGCGAGGAGGCGGTCCGGGGGGGCGGAGTCCGCCCGCGGTAGCCGCGCCCCCTGGGGCGGCAGAAGGCGGAGCATGCAGATTAGAAATGGGTGTTCGGCGCGGGAGTGGCGGAACAATTAAGGACATAGAACGTGTCCTTTCACAGGTAGAGGACAAAAAGGTCTGCACAGGAGTCCGATGACAGCACTGTCGACGACGCAAAAGGAATCAGACAAGGAGGGTGGTTCAGGGTGCTCACCGTGGGTTGAATGGGGATGGAGCGAGGGCGGCTGCGGCCAGGCTGAACCAACGGTTATCGCTTCTCGGCCTTTTGGCTAAGATCAAGTGTAGTATCTGTTCTTATCAGTTTAATATCTGATACGTCCTCTATCCGAGGACAATATATTAAATGGATTTTAGGTTCAGGGTGCTCACCGTGGGTTGAATGGGGATGGAGCGAGGGCGGCTGCGGCCAGGCTGAACCAACGGTTATCGCTTCTCGGCCTTTTGGCTAAGATCAAGTGTAGTATCTGTTCTTATCAGTTTAATATCTGATACGTCCTCTATCCGAGGACAATATATTAAATGGATTTTTGGAGCAGGGAGTTGGAATAGGAGCTTGCTCCGTCCACTCCACGCATCGACCTGGTATTGCAGTACTTCCAGGAACGGTGCACCCCCCTCTCGGGGGAAATAACTGGTGTGACTAAAAGCAGACCATGTGTACGCGCAGGGCTTAGGGGTTCGGGGTTGGCGTAGGCGAGTAAGCCTCAGCTTGCTTAGCACTCATCAGCTTTCGCTGCTCTGCGCTTGCGCCTATTGTGAAGTTTCCTCTTGCAACGTCGCTCCTACGTAACAGCTGTGCCGTTTTCCTTCTTTTTCTCATCTTTGTTCTTGTTGTTGCGCAAGTGAGAAAAAAGGAAGACTCTTCCCTGGGAGGCTTCCGGGAGCAGACGCGGCCTTACATAATAACCGTTCGCAGCGAAGTGTTTCTACTGCCAGCGGTCCCATAAGGAGTCTGCTCTCTTCTACAGGTGTGCTTTTCCATTTCTGGCCCAAGACTATGTAGTAAGACCCCGAAGTGTGGCCACAGAAGCTTGCTTCCTCTCCCTCTCTTTCTCTTTCTCAGCTGAGGCCCTTAGCCGCAGACCCCTCCAGTGGGGCTCAAGGGCACAAAAGTGGCTCTAAAGTGCAGCACGTGCACCTGGAAGCAACTCAAAAGGATTTATAGGTAGTGGCCGAAAGCAAGTAAGTAGTTGGTATACATTTAGTGAGGGAGAGAGCGTTTCCTTCTCCGACACCGCTGAGCTGGCGGAAACTAGTCGAATTCCTCAGTATGAAAAGGAATGAATACACGGAAGGTATTAATTAGTGAATGGGAAAAATGAAGGGGCACCCCCAAAATGCTGACCTGGAACAAGGATTCCGAGGAGGAGGTTTAAATGCTCGTGTGGATTACGGGAAGTGCGCGTGTTCCTGAGAGCCTTATTGAAGCAGGAAGTAAGACATTCCATTTTCAAGGCCAACCGATCTTGACTCCCTTCAAAAGCTCTGGCACTAAAAAATACCACCTCGTGTGCTTTCGCTAAGTGAAAGACAGCTAGATTTTCTGGGTTTAGAAAGACTCCAACCCCTCAAAATGAGGAAGTGGGTGCAGCTGGCAGGCTAAAAAGAGCGCGCTGGCTGTTCACCAAAATGGAACAGCAGGTCAGAACGGACTCCATGTATGACATTTCAAATAGAGATACAACATGGAAGGAACTTCAGGTGACAGAACAGAGAACGTGCTAAAGGAGAAAGGGCCATGTATGTATTCAATCACTGTAGCATTCTGGCTGACTGATAGCTCTGGTTTCTCCGCTGGAAGTAACCTCAACGCTCAAAAATACTATCTCAACAGCTGAAAACACAAGAGTGTGCGAACTTCTTTGTTTCTGTCTTTACAATGTATGCCGTTTCACAGTCCACGCCCTGAAAATGTATTTCTCCCAGAAAAGGGGGAAAGGGCTTGTATGTGCAGAACTAAAGGTATATTCTGTCAAAAGCAAGAGGCGGGGAGGGGGTGGGGCTGATGCCGAGGCAGGAGAAAAACAAGAAGCGCATCCGTCAAAACCGATCTCAAAACTACAAGCTAGAGTCGGTCTTGATGCCTTAGTGAGCCCTCCCTCCCCGGTAGCCGCGCCGCGCCCGTGCCGGCCTAGAGCCCGAACCGGAGTTATTCAAGATGGCCGGCCAGGCAACCTGGAGCCGGGGCTGTGGTCACCTTCCTCTTCATGACAACCCCCTCCCCCCCGCCCCGCCTCCCGTGGTGACGGTACTATGCTTGCAGTCTCAGCGCCCCTTGGTGCGCAGTGAGTTGATGCCTCCCCCTCCAGACTCCGAAGCATCTCGGAAGTAAGTGCCTCCTGGACAGTACTGGGGTCCGGGAGCCCCTCTGCGGGCGGGCGAAGGCGCTTGAGTCCGTGTCCGACTCTTTGAGACCGTAGCCCGCCAGGTTCCTCGGCCCATGGGATTCTCCAGGCAAAAAAGAATACTGGAGTGGGTTGCCATGCCCTCCTCCCGGGGATGGATCTATCTTTCCGACCCAGGGATTGAGCCCGCCTCTCTTGGGTCTCCTGCACTGCAGGTGGACTCTTGGTTATCGCCGAGCCACCAGGGAAACCCCAAAGCCCCTCTGTGTACAAATGGTGCCCTCTGTGCCACCTGCTTTCTGGACCCCACTCGCTCCACTGTCACCGAAGATGGCCTTGTGAAGACTGCGGCACGAGGGCACCGGGACCCTGTGGCATGGCCTCCCAGCCATCTTTGTTGACTATCGGCCACTGCCACCTACTTCACCGCCGCCGCCCAGGAGATGGCGGTGAAGGCCATCCTGTGTGGTGGAGCCCTGACCTCTTCCTCTGCGCACCCTTGGTGGCTGGTCCGCGGGCCTGCCTGGGCACCGTGACTGCCATCAATTCCCTTGGAGCCGGGCGCGGACAAAGCCGAAGGCTCGGCACCCCGCGCTGGGAGCTGAGCACGTGCATCCGAGCGGCTGCGTGGCTCCAGCCGGCTGGTGCTCGCTCGGGCGGAGCTGGGCAGGTCCGGTCCCAGTGCCCCTTCGGGATGTGCCCTTCTCGGCTCTGTACTGGTTCAACTAGAGCTGGCCGACGTGGCTCAGGTCGAAAGACCAGACAGACCTTCGCTTTTCTTGTCCTCGGCTTTTGTGTCTGGCGCCATCGCCTGGGCGGTGGCGGCCATCCTCTCTTCCTTTCAACGCGACGAAGACTTCCACTCCACGTGGAAGATGTGAAAGACCCCCCCGGCCAAGCACGCCACCACCACTCTGCTTGGGTGGCTGCTACTGAGAACCCGGACCGCAGTCGGTCCGAGGATCAAGCAAGCCTCAATGCCACTTTACCCGGCAACATTTATGAGCACTTGCTTGAGCCTCGCAGATTACCTTCCTCCAGAAAGACTCAACAGGGAACAGCCTGGGAGATGTATCAAAGAAACCGGGAAATAGAGAAAAGGCTTTTCGAAAAGACCAGAAGACCTCTCCCGGGCTGTCCCCGCCCGTGGCTCAGGTATGCGCCACCAGTCCAATCCTTGGGCCGGGAGCACCCAACAACATACACCGAACCGCCCACATCGGTGCGCTGCAACGGCCCGGCGATCAGTAGAGGCCCCCACAGCAGTAAGCCCTATGCTGATAAAGCGGGCCGTCACGGTAGCCCCGGGTCTGAGCCGACACAACACGCTCCGGCGAGCACTCAGGTGAAAGCTATTGGCTCAAGCTTCCAGAGAGTCTAACTTTCAGCGGGACAAGAGATTATTCCCCACAGGGGATGCACCGTTCCTGGAAGCACTGCAATACCAGGTCGATGCGTGGAGTGGACGGAGCAAGCTCCTATTCCAACCCCCTGCTCCAAAAATCCATTTAATATGTTGTCCTCGGATAGAGGACGTATCAGATATTAAACTGATAAGAACAGATACTACACTTGATCTTAGCCAAAAGGCCGAGAAGCGATACCACCGACTGGGACTCGGCCGCTACCGCCCTCCGCTCACCTCTATTAACCTCACGGTGAGCAGTCTGCCTCAAACGAAGGCCCGCCCTCTCCCCTAGACTGCACGGTGTCCTAGTGCCACAACTTCTAAGACGTCCATCGATCGTCGGATCGTTTCATTTGTTAGGCGCCTTTAGGCTTTCTGTTCTCCCACGGCACCCCCTTCCCGCCCCCCAGCAGACGGCCAAGCAATTTGCATGCCCCGCCCACACACGCGCCTTCTTCATGCTGCGCGTGTGCGCCGTCTCGCGGTGGAACCGAAACAAGCGCGTGACCCAAAGCTCCCGAAAACGCCCAGACCGAGAAAGACGCAAACCGTTCCAACCGGGTTTTTCTTTCCGGCATTTCTTTTTCTTCTTAAAATTTTTTTCCCCCCGAACACATAGCTACGTACCCACCCACCACCACTCACCATCTTACTGTTATTTATTGTGTACACATACACGGATGAGTCGCCTATGCTGAAGTTCTCTTTTGACTTTCTAGATTTTAATTCGTCTTGATTTACTATGGCTTTCTTTCCAGGGGCTCTTTTCTTTTTCTTTTTGGCCACCCCGGCTCTTCTACGGGTCATGTGGGAACTCAGTTCCTCCAGTAGCGTAGCTTACATTGGGAGCGCAGGGTCTTCACCACTGTACTGCCAGAGAAGTCCCTACAGTCACTCTTTTCTAGTTCCCTCAGACTCTCTCGGTATTTTTATGTGGCATTGCTGGACAGGGAGCCGAGATATTCGCGGCACAATTTGGCTGCTCTTCCGCCAGCTACTCGCCAGAAGACTTCCACGTAGGCCTCCTCGGCTTGATGGGACGCTCCGGAAGAAAGAGTGGGAGGATTTCTCCCAGTCCAGATTGCTGCGGACTCCTTGCCATAAAGCCGTGCCCCATCGCAGCTGACCTGCCTTCTTGGCCGCTCAACTGCAAGCCTGCAGTGGAGAACAGGGAACACACTGGCCGAGCAGCTGCTGAGGCCTCTTCTGCCTTGAGGATACCCTCTCTTCTCCTGTCCCACCCAGCCCATCAGACTTCCTGGTGGGCGGCCGGGTTGGGGGAGCGTGGAAACCGCTGAGTACTGGAGGATCAGAAAGAGGGTATAGGCGAGTGGCGACACACCTGCCAGCACCTGTGGTGAGTCTCCCGGAGTGCGCATGGAGCCCTTTCACCCTGAAAGTAAGGGAACTTCCTCCCAGTTTTGGGACTCTCCCTGCCATGTACAATTAGACAAAGCTAACTTCTCAAAATTCTGACCCTGTGAGAACCAAACTATGCCTAGGTAAAAGCTTGATGTAGAGCGCAGTAGTTAAGGTATCAGTTTCTGTGCTCTGGTGTCCTCCAGCAGCAACTACTGAGCCTTTGTGCTACAACTACTGAAGCCAGTGGGTTTAGAGCCTGTGCACAAGGAAGAGCAGTCCCCAACTGGCAGCAACTAGAGAAAGCCTGTGCACAGAAAAGAGGGCCCAGTGCAACCACAAGTAAATACATTGATAGTAATAATCATTGGGGAAAGATTTTAATTGGATTAAATACTTTGGGTTGGATTAATTACTTAATTGGAGTAAAGATTTACTGAGCATGGCCCTACCCATCAGAATGAAGAATCTAAGCTACTCCATTTTGTAAGGTTCCAGGAAAAGAGCCTTTGGAAATCCAAGAGCCTTTAGAAATCCCTTAACCCCACCCCACTACCTGCGGACCAGTCCGAACCGTGGCCAGCCCAGGAAATGGGAACCAATCAGAACCCAACACCTAACCCTTCCACAGAAGGTAACCAATTAGACATCTCCCAACCCGGAAACTCCCGTTTTTCAAATTTCTGGCGCGAGAATACCCTATATAAGCAATGTAACCCAGAGCTCAGGGCTCCTCCCTATAGCCGCTGCGTGGGTATCTGTGGGAGCCCCAGCTCGAGCTTGGTAACAAAAACTCTCTTGCTTTTGCATCGAATATCGGCTCCCTGGTGCTCACTGGGAGGTTTCGCAACTTGGGCATAACAAGAACAAGGCCCAGTTCCCCCCACAGTCAGTCTCTCCCCGCAGGAAGCTTCCATAAGCCTCTTATCCTTATCCGTCAGACAAGAACGAAAGCTACAATCACAGAAAACTATGCAGACTGATCGCATGGACCACAGCCTTGTCTAACTCAGTGAAACTGAGGGAGGAAAGGAACAGGCCGAGCTGACTCCATTTTGAGAAAGGAGGAAACTCCATCTTGCACTTTCAGTGAGCTTTGGACTATGTGCCTCTTCGCCATGGGGATAACATACCTACCGCCAAACTGGCCTCCTGGACTGATGAACACCAGATTCCCATACCAAGATTTCCCGTCACCAAAAAGAAGGTAATAATCCCTCATGTAACATCACCTTGGTAATCTTTATGGCCCCAGTGGTGTAGGCTACAATGTATAACCAGCTGACCCTTCTGATTATGAATCATGGCTATAACCTGACTGCATCTCCCTTTAACACTTTCCAGGCTAGGTTTAAGGAATTCGGGGATGTGGGCTTGAGCAGTACACTGAAGGTTTATAAGGTTTTCACAAAAGTCGGTTGGGGTCCTTGGCAAAGAGGAGACTCTTCCATGGGCCCGTTGGTGTAATAAAGTGCCCTCTACCATCTGCATTGTCCTTCTGAGTGAGTTTGTTTCCTGGAACATGTGGCAACGATAAAACTATGAGCCATGCAGTGTAGGGCCACGGGGTCACAGCGGAGCGTTCTGACAAAACGTGATCCCCTGGAGAAGGGAATGGCAAACCACTTCAGAATTTTTGCCTTGAGAACCCAATGAACACTATGAGAAAGGAAAAGGAAATATGACTCTGAAAGATGAACTCCCCAGGTCCACAGGTCCCCAGTATGCTACTGGAGAAGTGTGGAGAAATAATTCCAGAAAGAATGAAGAGGCAGAGCCAAAGTGAAAACAATGCCCAGTTGTGGATGTGACTGGTGATGGAAGTAAAGTCCGATGCTGTAAAGAGCAATATCCAGGAACCTGGAATGTTAGGTCCATGAATCAAGGTAAATTAGAGGTGGTCAAATAGGAGATGGCAAGAGTGAACATCAACATTTTAGGAACCAGTGAACTAAAATGGACTGGAATGGGCGAATTTAATTCAGATGACCATTATATCTACAACTGTGGGCAAGAATCCCCTCATAATCAACAAGAGTCTGAAATGCAGTACTTGGGTGCGATCTCAAAAATGACATAATGATCTCTGTTCTTTTCCAAGGCAAAACATTTAATATCACAGTAATCCAAATCTGTCTATGCCCCAACCGGTAATGCTGAAGAAGCTGAAGTTGAACAGTTCCATGAAGACCTAGAAGACCTTCTAGAACGAACACCCAAAGAAGATGTCCTTTTCATTATAGGGGACTGGAATGAGAAAGTATGAAGTCCAGAAATACCTGGAGTGCCGGAGGCCACCATGGGAGATCCCACCCATGACAGGGTCATGTGGAAAAGAACTGTTAAGCAAGGCTTCAGGACTCAACGGGCTCCCTAGCCTGTCTCAAACATCTACCCCCAAACCAGAATCTGTCTGTTTTACTATTTCATGACTTTTACCAACTCCTCTGACAGGGGGTTATCCCTGACCACCTTTCTCTGGAGAAAACCAACTTAGGGCTATAGGTAATAAGTCTCCTGGACATGAGAGGAATATTTCAAATCAGACCCCCTCTGTTAGCATTCTAGCTTGCTCGGTAGGCATATCCAGACTCTTGCAGCTATGCAATGATTATTTACAGCCTCCCAACTGTGAGAGGCATGGAAAGCCTAAAACATAGAGCCTTTCAAAGAGTTAAAAGCTATTAGAGTAGTGCTGGTGTAGGATTTCATTATTGGGCCAATGCTTATTGCTAAGTTCCCATATCTCTTATCCACTGTGCACCTGGGAATGCATTAGTTAACATAGTGAAAATGTAAGAAAAACAAGTGTAGCCTTGAATTTAACCACCTTAGATCTTTGAGCTAATTGTTTCTTTCTTGTAACTCACTGCATCTTTACTCTGTGAGAAATGTAACTCTGTTTAGCATTTTCTGAGGCTGACATAGATTAGAAATATAAAGAAAAGACACTTTGAGGGAAAATAAGTTTTCTGGTTGAGCAGCCTTTATCAAAAGAGTGTCATAAAATGTTCACAGGCTTCCAAGGCCAGAAGATACTGTACACAACATCATTTGTGGGAAAGGTATGCAGAAAAATCCTGGTTTCGATAAGGGCAAAACTGCTGGAATGTTTGGGCTGACTCTATATGACCTTGCATCTTTCATTTCCCTCTATGTACAAAAAAGTATATAAGTACCTTTTGAAAATATTGGGCCTTGCTCACCGAAGCAGCTTGGTTTCCCCGTGTCAATCATTTTCTCTCTCCCTCTACCTCTTTTTCAAGCTGATCCCTTGGAGCATAGAGGCTCCCTGCGTTCACTTATCTGCCTGGGTTTCTAAGACCTGAACGGGGAAGACGTTCTTTGTCTTCACTCCCTCAGGAAACCGAGAGGGCACCTGTGGCCTCCGTGAACAGGGCAAACTTCTTGTCTCGGAGTTTTATTGGTTCTCTGTGTAAACAAAGGAATATCAGCCTCTTTCTCTCCTCTATTTTCTTATCTTCAACATTCTTTCCTTATCTCTCTCTAAATCAATCACTGCCAACGCCATGTCTCCTTCGGGTTTCCCTGGATCCTGTGGGGGCTGGACCCTGGCACTGGAGCAACAGGCAAATTTGGCTTTGGAGTACAGAACTATGCAGGGCAATGGAACCAGGAGAACGCACTGGTCATAGCAAATACCCTCTTCCAACAACACAAGACAAGAGTCTATATACATGGACATCACCAGATGGTCAATACCGAAATCAGATTGATTATATTCTTTGCAGCCAAAGATGGAGAAGCTCTATACAGTCAGCAAAAACAAGACCGGCAGCTGCCTGTGGCTCAGACCATGAACTCCTTATTCCCAAATTCAGACTTAAGTTGAAGAAAGTAGGGAAAACCACTAGACCATTCACCTGACCTAAATCAAATTCCTTATGATTATACAGTGGAAGTGACAGATAGATTCAAGGGATTAGATCTGATAGAATGCCTGAAGAACTATGGACAGAGGTTTGTGACATTGTACAGGAGGCAGGGATCAAGACCATCCCCCAAAATGAAATGCAAATAGGCAAAGTGGTTGTCTGAGGAAGCCTTACAAATAGCTGAGAAAAGAAGAGAAGCTAAAGGCAAAGGAGAAAAGGAAAGATACACCCATTTGAATTCAGATTTCCAAAGAATAGCAAAGAGAGATAAGAAAACCTTCCTCAGTGATCAGTGCAAAAATATAGAGGAAAACGAATGGGAAAGACTAGAGACCACTTCAAGGAAGTTAAGAGGCACAAAGGAAACATTTCATGCAAGGATGAGCACAATAAAGAATAGAAATGGTATGGACCTAACAAAAGCAGAAGATATAAGAAGGGGTGGCTAGAATACACAAAAGAACTATACAAAAATGATCATGACCTAGATAACCACCAAGGTGTGCAATCACTCACATCAAGCCAGATAATTATACTATGATTATACAGTTTGCGGGTTCCTGGTGGCTCAGACAGTAATCAACCTGCCTACAATACAGGAGAATCTGCCTGTAGGGCAGGTGTGATCCTTGGGTCAGGAAGAACTCTGGAGAAAGGAATGTAGTGTTCTTGCATCGAGAATTCCATGCACAGAGGAGTGTGGTGGACTACAGTCCATGGGATCACAAAGTGTCATACACGACTGACTAAGTCATTTAAGTCACCATATTGTTTAGCCTACAATAGTTTCAATATCTTAACAAAATATATACGTATAAATGCTGCTGCTGCTGCTGCTGCTAAGTCACCTCAGTCGTGTCCTACTCTGTACGACCCCATAGACAGGGGCCCACTGTCTCTGGAATTCTCTAGGCAAGAATATTGGAGTGGGTTGCCATTTCCTTCTCCAATACATGAAAGTGAAAAGCGAAAGTGAAGTCGCTAAGTTGTGTCCAACTCGTAGTGACCCCATGGACTGCAGCCCACCAGGCTCCTCCACCCATGGGATTTCAAGGCAACAGTACTGGAGTGGGGTGCCATTGCCTTCTCCGACATATAAATGCAGGTAGTAATAAATTTTCATCCATTTGCACTCATGTGAATCTGGCTTTGGGCTTCAGTTATTTGTATTTAGTTGTTAAGAGGTGGCAAGAATATACAGAACAATACAAAAAGATCTTCATGACCCAGATAATCATGATGGTATGATGACTCACCTAGAGTCAGACATTCTGAAATGCAAAGTCAAGTGGGCCTTAGGAAGCATCATTACGAACAAAGCTAGTGGAGGTGAT
>SJYC01078638.1:0-10226 GCA_006408675.1 Madoqua kirkii
AAGTCTTGAATCAGAAAGTGTAAGTCTTCCAAACTGTACTTTAAAAATAAATTTAGCTATTAACATCCTTTTCATCCTGATATGAAATTTGAAATCAGATTCTTGGTACCTGCAAATTTTCTGGTGGGACTGGATTGAATCTATAAATCAGTGTAGGGACAAAATCATATGTGTCCTAAATCACGAATATGATATATTTCTCTATAATTATTTAGATCTTCTTTGATTTCTTTCCTCAGAGTTTTATAGTTTTCAGTACACAGATTCAATACATAGTCTGTAAAAATCATATCTATGCATTTCTTGTGTTGTGGGGGACTTAAGGAGACTATTGTAAATGGTATTTTAAAAATCATGGCTACTATAGTTAAAAATAACATAGTGTATATTGGAGTTTACTGAGAGTAGATTTCAAGTGTTCTCCCTATCCCTCCAAAACAGAAAAGAACTAAACAGAAAAATGTGAGTTGATGGATATATTAATTACCCTGATTGTACTAATTATTTCATAATACATTTACATCAAATCATCACATTGTACACCTTAAACATACACAGTTTTCATTTGTGAATAATACGACAATAGAGCTGGAGTTCTTTTTTAAAAAATTCCAATCGTTCATTGCTAGTATATCAACATACAACTGATTTTGGTATATTGACTTCAGTAACTCATTTATTGGTTTCAGAAGCTTTTTTTGTTGATTGTCTGGTCTGTTCTAAACAATTGTCATTCAAAAAGAAATAAAGATTTATTTCTTCGTTTTCAATACATTTGCCTTTTATTTCTTATTGTGCCTGGATAAGGCTTAGAGTATAATGTTTAAATGAAACAAAAAGGCAAAAGGATAGGACACTGAAAGATGAACTCCCCAGGTGGGTAGATGCCCAATATGCTTCTCGAGAAGAGTAGAGAAATAACTTTAGAAAAAACAAAGAGATGGAGCCAAAGCAAAAATAACACCCAGTTGTGGATGTGATGTCCAATGCTGTTAAGAACAATATTATATAGGAACCTGTAATGTTAGTCCATGAGTTAAGGCAAATTCGAAGTGGCCAAACAGGTGATGGCAAGAGTGAACATCAATATTTTGGAAAAGGTGAATTAAAATGGACTGGAATGGGTGAATTTAACTCAGATGACCATTATATCTACTGCTGTGGGCAAGAATCCTTTAGAAGAAATGGAGTAGCCATCATAGTCAACAAAAGAGCCCAAAATGCAGTATTTGGATGCAATCTCAAAAATGACAGAATGATCTCTGTTTGTTTCCGAGGCAAGCCACTCAATATTACAGTAATCCAAGCCTATGCCCCGACCAGTAATGCTGAAGATGCTGAAGCTGAACGGCTCTATGAAGACCTATAAGACCTTCTAGAGATAACACCTAAAAAAAAAATTGTCCTTTTCATTATAGGGGACTGGAATGCAAAAGTAGGAAGTCAAGAGACCCAAAATGCAGTATTTGGATGCAATCTCAAAAATGACAGAATGATCTCTGTTTGTTTCCGAGGCAAGCCACTCAATATTACAGTAATCCAAGCCTATGCCCCGACCAGTAATGCTGAAGATGCTGAAGCTGAACGGCTCTATGAAGACCTATAAGACCTTCTAGAGATAACACCTAAAAAAAAAATTGTCCTTTTCATTATAGGGGACTGGAATGCAAAAGTAGGAAGTCAAGAGAAACCTGGAGTAACAGGCAAATTTGGACTTGGAGAACAAAACAAAGCAGGGCAAAGGTTAACAGAGTTTTGCCAAGTGAACACACTGGTCATAGAAAACACCCTCTTCCAACAACACAAGAGAAGACTCTACTCATGGACATCACCATGGTCAATACCAACATCAGAATCATTATATTCTTTGCAGCCAAAGATGGAGAAGCTCTATACAGTCAGCAAAACAATACCAGGAGCTGATTGTGGCTCAGATCATGAACTTCTTATTGCCAAATTCAGAGTTAAATTGAAGAAAGTAGGGAAAACCATGAGACTATTCAGGTATGACCTAAATCAAATCCCTTACAATTATACAGTAGAAGTGACAAATAGATTCAGGGGATTAGATCTGATAGACAGAGTGCCTGAAGAACTATGGACTGAGGTTTGTGACAGGAGGCAGTGATCAAGACCATCCCTAAGAAAAAGAAATGCAAAAAGGCAAAATGATTGTCTGAGAAGGCCTTACAAATAGCTGAGGTGATCATTCACCTAGAGCCAGACATCCTGGAATGTGAAGTCAAGTGGGTCTTAGAAAGCATCACCATGAACAAAGCTAGTGGAGGTGATGGAATTCCAGTTGAGCTATTCCAAATCCTGAAAGATGATGCCATGAAAGTGCTGCACTCAATATGCCAGCAAATTTGGAAAACTCAGCAGTGGCCACAGGTCTGGAAAAGGTCAGTTTTCATTCCAACCCGAAAGAAAGGCAATGCCAAAGAATGGTCAAACTACCGCACAATTGTACTCATCTCACATACTAACAAAGTAATGCTCCAAATTCTCCAAGCTAGGCTTCAACAGTAGGTGAACTGTGAACTTCCAGATGTTCAAGCTGGTTTTAGAAAAGGCAGAGGAATCAGAGATCAAATTGCCAACATCTATTGGATCATGGAAAAATCACGAGAGATTCAGGAAAAAAAAGAAAACCATCTATTTCTGTTTTATGTACTATGCCAAAGCCTTTGAATGTGAGGATCAAAACAAACTATGGAAGATTCTTAAAGAGGTGAGAATGCCAAACCACCTGACCTGCCTTCTGAGAAATATGTGTGCCAGTCAAGAAGCAACAATTAGAATTGGACATAGAACAGCAGACTGATTCCAAATCAGGAAAGGAGTATGTAAAGGTTGCATATTGTCATTCTGCTTATTTAACTTTATGCAGAGTACATTATGTGAAATCCCAGGCTGTATGAAGCATAAGATGTAATCACTATTGCTGGGAAAGCAACAATTAGAATTGGACATAGAACAGCAGACTGATTCCAAATCAGGAAAGGAGTATGTAAAGGTTGCATATTGTCATTCTGCTTATTTAACTTTATGCAGAGTACATTATGTGAAATCCCAGGCTGTATGAAGCATAAGATGTAATCACTATTGCTGGGAGAAATATCAATAATCTCAGATATGCAGATGGCATCACCCTTAAGGCAAAAAGTGAAGAATTAAACAGCCTCTTGATAAAAGTGAAAGAGGAGAGTGAAAAAGCTGGCTTAAAACTCAACATTCAGAAAACTAAGATCATGGCATCCGGTCTCATCACTTCATGGCAAATAGATGGGGAAATAATGGAAACAGTGGAGGACTTTATTTTTCTGAGTTCCAAAATTACTGCAGATGGTGATTGCAACCATGAAATTAAAAGACGTTTGCTCCTTGGAAGAAAAGCTATGACCACCCTAGACAGCATATTACAAAGCAGAGACATTACTTTGCCAACAAATATCCATCTAGTCAAAGCTATGGTTTTTCTAGTAGTCATGTACTGATGTGAGAGTTGGACTATGAAGAAAGCTGAGGGCTGAAGAATTGATGCTTTTGAACTGTGGTATTGGAGAAGACTCTTGAGAGTACCTTGGACTGCAAGGAGACCCAACCAGTCCATCCTAAAATAAATCAATCTTGAATATTCATTGGAAGAGTTGTTCCTGAAGCTGAACTCCAATACTCTGGCTACCTGATGTGAAGAACTGAGACATTGGAGAAGATCCTGATGCTGGGAAAGATTGAAGGCAGGAGGACAACGGAGGATGACAACAGAGGATGAGATGGTTGGATGGTATCACTGACTCGATGAACATGAGTTCGAGTAAGCTCTGGAGTTGATGATGGACAGTGAAGCCTGATGTGCTGTGGTCCATGACCTCAGAAAGTGTTGGACACGATTGAGTGACTGAAGAACGTTACTATCATCATTATAATCTGTGTATATTGCATTTTGTCAAATACTTTTTCCTGCATCTATTGAAATAATTGTATAAATATTGTTCTGTTTTTTACATTCTTGATATGGTAAATTACACTGATTGATTTTCAAATGTTGAACCTGCCTTACATCTATGGAATAAACTCCACTCAATCAAAATGTATAATTCTTTTTATGTATCACTGAATTCTACCTGCTAATATATTGTTAAGAATATTCATGAGGGAAATTGTTCTGTCTTTTTCTTTCTGCATTCTTTGTTATGTTTTGGTGTCAAGGTAATATTGGTTTTATAAAATGAATTGGGACATATTCTTTCTTCTCTTTTTCTGGAAGATTGTGTAAAATTGGTGTTAATTCTTCTTTAAGTATTTGGTAGAATTCTCCCATAAGAGCATCTGAGCTGGAGGTTTCTCTTTTTGAAGATTTTTTGTTTTTCATTAAGTCAAAATTTCAATGTAAATCTTTTGCATCTTTCACATAGAACAATAGAATAGTTTTTAAAATTGTGATGAAATTATAGATATATATAATTTGATTTGATTCTTCTCCCTTTGTTTCTTGATGAGTCTGGCCAATGGTTTGTCTATTTTATTTATCTTCTCAAAGAACCGGCTTTTCACTTTGTTGACTTTTGCTATGGTCAGTTTTGTTTCTTTTGCATTTATTTCTGCCTTAATTTTTAAGAGAATTATTTGCATTTAAATCTTTGTTTTTAGATATTACCAGTGAAGCCATCTGAGCACGGAACTTTCTTTGTTGGAAAGTTTTAAACTATGCAGTACATGTCTATATTATTTGGATTCTCTAGCTTTTCTTGATTGAGTTTGTATAGTTTGTGTCTTTCAAAAAATTGGTCGTTTTATCTGAATTGCTGAATTTAAAGGTGCAAAGTTTCCAATAGACTATTTCTTTATGATCCGTTTAATATTTATAGGGTATATTGTGATGTACTCTTCTTCTTTATACTGGAAATTTGTTTCTTTTGTCTTAGTTTGACAAGAGGTTTATCGTCTTTACTGATCTTCTGAAATAATTAGCTTTTCGTTTCACTGACTTTTGTCTATTGTTTTTGTGTGTCTTCGTTTACATTGATTTCTGCTCTTAGCATTATTTTGTTTCTATTTGGAATTAATTTGGTCTTCTTTTTTTTTTTACTTTCTTAAGATGGGAACTTAGATTATTGATCTCTGACCTGTCTCCTTTATGAATTTACTTTTAAATACTACTTTGGCTGCATTCTACAAATTTTGATAGACTGTATTTTTTAATGCAAAGAGTCAGACACGACTGAGTGACTGAACTGAACTGAACTGATATTTTAACAGCCTTACTGAAGTATATCTGATGTACAAAAGCTGCACAATATTCAATGTCTACAAATTGATGAGTTTAGCCTTAAACAAAAATCAGTGATACCATTACCATAATCAAAGTTGTCAACATTTCCAACACCTCCCCCCCCAAGAATTTACTTGTGTTTCATTGTTTATTTGTTCTGTAACAAGAACACTTAAAATGAGACCTATCCTGTAAACAAATTTTTAAGTGCACAACATTGTTGTTGTTGTTCAGTCACTAAGTCATGTCTGACTCTTTGCAACCCCATGGACGGTAGCACATCAGGCTCCTCTATCCTCTACTATCTTCTGAAGTTTACTCAAATTCATGTTCATGGTTTACAATACTGTATTGTAAACAATAGGTATAATGTTCTAAAACAGATCTCTATAATTTATTCTTTTGGCATAACTGAAACTAACTAGCTATTCAATAACAACTTCCCATTTCCTTCACCCTCCATTCCTGGCAACCATCACTGCATTCTCTGCTTTTGATTATTTTAGATATTTCACTTGAAGTGAAATCATGCAGTATTTGTTCTGTGACTAGCTTGTTTCACTTTAATATCCTTCATGTTCATCCATGTTGTTGCAAATGGCAAAATTCCCTTCTCTTTAAGGGTTGAATAACATCCCATTGTATGTATATATTACATTTTATTCATTCATCTGTTGATAGACACTTGGTTATTTCCATATTATGGCTATTGTGACTCGTGCTGCAATAAATATGGGTATGCAGCTATCTCTTCAAGATACTAATTCTAATACTTTGGATATAGTTGTCCCTTGCTATCTGCAGGAGATTGGTTTCAGGAACCCCCACAGATAACAAAATCCAAGGATGCTCAAGTCCATTATAATTGACTCTCTATATCAACCTATCCCTGGGTTCCACATAGATGAAAACGAAAAGATAACTCTATACCCAGATGTGGGATTGCTAAATCATATGATAATTCTATTTTTATTCTTTTTCAGGAATCTCCATATTGTTTGCCATAGCTGCTGAACATTAATTGATATCCCACCAGCAATGTACAAGAGTTCCAATTTCTCCACAGCTTTGACAATACTTTTAATCTTTTGGTTGTTTAATAATAGGCATTCTAACAGGTTTAATACCATAAACACACACAGAAATCAATTATAAAAAAAAACAAAACCTTAAATACAAGACCTGAAACTGTAAATCTCCTAGAAGAAAACACAGAGAAAAAGTTTCTGGACACAGGTCTTGGCAATAATTTCTTGGTTATATCACCAAAAGTACAGGCAACAAAAGCAAAAATAGACAAGTGGGATTACATCATACTAAAAAATTCTGCCTAGCAAAGAACAATCAAGTAAATGAAAACACAACCTACAGAATGAAAGCTGTCTCTTATACACATACTTAAATACAAGACCTGAAACTGTAAATCTCCTAGAAGAAAACACAGAGAAAAAGTTTCTGGACACAGGTCTTGGCAATAATTTCTTGGTTATATCACCAAAAGTACAGGCAACAAAAGCAAAAATAGACAAGTGGGATTACATCATACTAAAAAATTCTGCCTAGCAAAGAACAATCAAGTAAATGAAAACACAACCTACAGAATGAAAGAAGATATTTGAAACCATATATCTGGTACGGGTTCATTTCCAAAATATGTAAGGAATTCCTAAAACTCAATAGCAAAAACAACTAATTATCCAATTAAAAGTGAGTAAAGAGCTTAAACAGATATTTCTCTGAAAAAGACATACAAATGGTCAATGGGTATTTGAAAGATGCTCAACATTATTAAGCATCAGGCAAATGCAAAGGAAAACTATGATCATATGATTTATTTTAATCATCATTCAGTTCACAATACTGATTTTCCCATTTTTGTTTAAAATACTTAAGTATTTTCCAGATATCTTTGTTATTGATTTCCAGTTCAGTGTACTTATTTCAACTGTTTTAAGTTCTTTAAAATTTATCTTATGGCCCAGGCAGAATATTATTTATTTTAAAGAATATTCCATGTACATTTTTCAAGAAATGTATCTTTGGCTGTTTTTGGAAAGGCAGTTATAATAATGTCAGTTAGTTCATGTTGGCTAATAATGTTGCTCAGATTTGCTGTTTCTATACTGATTTTCTGACTACTTGTTCTATCAATTATTGAAAGAGGAATGTGAAGTCCCCAAGTATAATTGTGCACTTGTCTGTTTCAACTTTTAATTGTATTAGTTTTGCTTTATGTATTTTGAAGATTTTTTTTTAGGCACATACACAACTAATATTGTTACAGTCTTTTGGTAAATTGATCCTTTGTTCATTATGTAATATACCCTCTCTATTCCTCATACTATTCCTTGTTCTATATTTTGTATGACACTGAAGAATATACTTCAACTTTGTTTTAAATATTCTCTTATTGAATATAATTTTTAACATTTTACCTGTAACATGTCTTCATATATAGTTGTCCTATATGTAAGATACAGTTGAGCTTTAAAAATCCAATATGACGTGCTCACTTCAGCAGTACATATATTAAAATTGCAATGATACAAAGAAGATAAACATGGCACCTGAGTAAGAATGACATGCAAATTCGTGAAGCATTCCATATTTTTATGGTCAACTCTAATATTATTGACTATAAACCCCCTAACATTTGGATGAGTCATAGTATATGTGGAAAAAGTGTACTTGTTTGAATGAATGAAATACATTATATGCCAGGTTATGGGCCAAGTTATATGTCAGGTTCTGTTCTGTGTACTGGAGATAGAGAAGTGGGGAGAAGAATCTCCTGGAACTGATACTATAATAAAGGGATACAGACAATTTAAAAATTATATAAGTAAACTATAAAAAGATCCAGTATGATGATATGTCTTTAAGCTAGTGTGTTTAGATCACTTATATTTAATATAATTACTAATATGGATGAATTTAGCCATATTATTTTAATAACTGTTCTCTGTTGGTCCTTCTGAATTTTTGTTCTATTTCCCTTTTCCCAGCTTCTTTTTTGTTATCTGAAAATGTTTTTGGAAGAGTTTAATTCATTGTTCTTTTTGGGTACATGTCTTTCTATATTTTTAAACTGCTTTTTTCCACTGACTTTGGTCTCTATGATTTGTCATGAGAAATTCATTGTGTGTGTATGTTAGTCACTCAGTCGTGTCTGACTCTTTGTGACCCCCTGGACTGTAGCCCACCAGGATTCTATGTCCAAGGGATTCTCCAGGCAAGAATACTGGAGTGGATTGCCATTCCCTTCTCCAGAGGATCTTCCCACCCCAGGGATCAAACCCTGATCTCCTGCATCATAGCCAGATTCTTTATGATTTGAGCTACAGGAAAGTCTAAAATATGGAACACTTCATGAGTTTGCATATCATCCTTGCACAGGGAGAAATTCATGGTCATTTTCAAATCTTTGTTTCCCTATATACTTTGTTTTTCTCCAGCTGTTTTCAACACAATATCTTTGATTTTTAGCAATTTGATTATAATATCTGATCATGATTTCCTTTGAGTTTAACTTGTTTCAAGGGATCTTGAATCTGTAAATTTTTATCATTCTTATGTGTTTTGTAGAGTTAATTCACTAGTGCAGTAATTCAGACAAAGTTGTTTTTGTTTTTGTTTCCTTTTCTATCTTTTTTTGGCCTTGTCATGTGACATGTGGAACTCCCCTGCCCAGGGATCAGACCCACATCCCCTGCGTTGGAAGTGCAGAGTCTTAACCACTGGACCACCAAGAAAGTCTGGAGGTTTCTTCAAAGGAAGAATTTTAATGATAAAGTCAGTTTATTTAATAAAGTGTCCAGTTATTATATTTCTTCTCAAACAAGATTTGATAATTTCTGTCTTTCAAAGAATATACCCATTTACTTTAAGTGGTTGACTTTATAAGCAGAAAGTTAATGGTCCATTAGTATTTTTTAATTTTTTTATTTATTTTTAATTGGAGGATAATTGCTTTACAATATTGTGTTGGATTCTGCCATACAACAACATGAATCAGCCACAAGTACATATAAATCTTCTTCCTCCTGAACCTCCTCCCTAACCCCCACCCCATCCCGTGCCTCTAGGTTGTCACAGAGCACTAGCTCGAGCTCCCTGTGCCCATAGAGCAGTTTCTAACTGACTATGTTATACATGGTAGTGTATATATGTCAATGATATGCTTTAAATTCGTCCCATCCTCTCCTTCTCCCACTATATCTAGTCTGTTCTCTATGTCTGCATCAATTGTGTTGGATTCTGCCATACAACAACATGAATCAGCCACAAGTACATATAAATCTTCTTCCTCCTGAACCTCCTCCCTAACCCCCACCCCATCCCGTGCCTCTAGGTTGTCACAGAGCACTAGCTCGAGCTCCCTGTGCCCATAGAGCAGTTTCTAACTGACTATGTTATACATGGTAGTGTATATATGTCAATGATATGCTTTAAATTCGTCCCATCCTCTCCTTCTCCCACTATATCTAGTCTGTTCTCTATGTCTGCATCTCTATTCCTGCCCTGCAAATAAAATAGGTTAATCAGTACCATTTTTCTAGATTCCACATATATATGTGTGTGTGTGTGTGTGTGTGTGTGTTAATATATGAAATTTGTTTTTCTCTTTCTGACTTACTTCACTCTGTACAACAGATTCTAGGTTCATCCATCTCACTACAACTGACTCAAATGCATTCCTTTTTATGACTGAGTAATATTCCAAATTTTTTTATCTATTCATCTGCTAATGGACATCTAGTTTGCTTACATAGTAGTTTTACATTTGTCTCTAGAATTGCAAGTTGTATCTTCTGTGTAATGAGAGTTTGATTTTTTTAAATTTGGGAGAATGCAAAAATTAAGCACAACACCAACAGGCATGGCACCCAAGTATGTAGATTTGTTGTTGTTCAGTTCCTCAGTCATTTCCAACTCTTTGAAACCCCATGGA
>SJYC01078639.1:0-12179 GCA_006408675.1 Madoqua kirkii
CCCCAGAAGCCCAGCCAACTGCGCCCAGGGTTTAAGGAAATCCTATGATTAACAAGATAAAACAACAACAACAAAAAACATTGTAAAAATGTTAAAGTAAAATCAGAGCTGCATTTTTCACACAAATTGATGATGATGTCAGTTTGTGGCTGGGATTATAAGTGGGAGCCCCCAAAACTGCAATTTAAAGTCTCACCTGTGAAGGGTATGCACTGCCCAGGACCCTTTCTGAACTGGGACTTCAGATTGCTGTTAATCAGGACTTCACAGTGCTGTTTAAGTTGGATGTTGGTCAGCACAGTTTGGTGATGTATGTGCTGTTACTCTTCTCTATTATTTCAATTTATCTTTTCTTTTAATAATTGTATGTTGAAATTAAGCTAATTAGTCTTGTACTAAATATTGAAATTGTTTATTTGTGTGTAATGAGTGATTTGTTAATGAATCCTTTGACTCTGAAATGAAAGTAAAACTTTGGCAAAATAGGTAGCAATAGAAATCTGTTACATATTTTGGTAGTAGAAATGGAGTTCAAATCCATGTATAGATTTAGGGTAATGGGGCACAGCTAAAGCAGCCATCTGAAGAAATTCACAGCATTTAATATATGTAGCAGTAAAATGAAAACAAACATATAATTCAAAAATAATAGAAAAAGACCAACAAAGTAAAGCAGAATAATATAAATGGAAGAAATTACTAAAGGTAAATATTAAATTAGAAAACAGAACAAAAAGTTGATTCTTGAAAATATAAGGCAGACAAATTTTCTAGCTGAGAAAGGGAAACATCTCAGAGGGAATGGCAAATGTGCAAAATAAGAAATGAAAAGGGGTAATATCCAAAACACAAATATTTAAAAATTTTTTACGATTATCTTGCATAAGTACATACACATGAATTTTTTAAAACTAGATAAATATACAGCTTGTTACTGCTGCTGCTGCTGCTAAGTTGCTTCAGTCGTGTCCGACTCTGTGCGACCCCATAGACGGCAGCCCACCAGGCTCCGCCCCTAGGATTCTCCAGGCAAGAACACTGGGGTGGGCTGCCATTTCCTTCTCCAATGCATGAAAGTGAAAAGGGAAAGTGAAGTCGCAGTTGTGTCTGACTCTTCGGGACCCCATGGACTGCAGCCTTCCAGGCTCCTCCGTCCATGGGATTTTCCAGGCAAGAGTACTGGAGTGGGGTGCCATTGCCTTCTCCATACAGCTTGTTAGGAAGATATAATTTATAAAAACAAGCTTCAGTAGATGTAGATGTTTTAAACTGTCCAATTTTCATAGATGAAAAAAAATAACTTGTCAAAGAGCCTCTCCATCCTATTGTTGTTATTGTTCAGCTGTAAGTCACGTCTGAGTCTTTTGCAGCCTCATGGACTGTAGCTCACCAGGCTCCTTTGTACATGGGGTTTTCCAGGCAAGAATACTGGATTGGGTTGCTATTTTCCTCTCCAGGGAATCTTCCCAGACCAGGGATCAAATCCACATCTCTACACTGGCAGGCAGATTTTTTATTACTGAGCCACAAGAAGCCATCAAAACAAACGGTATAAAAGAGGAATTCTACAAAACTGTGAAGACCAGATAACCTTAATGATTTAAACTATGCTGGAGCATTGATAAAGAAGTGAGTGTGTGCATGCTCAGTCACTTAAGTTGTGTCTGATTCTTTGTAACCCTATCAACTATAGCCAACCAGGCTCCTCTGTCCGTGGGATTCTCCAGGCAAGAATACTAGAGTGGGTTGCCATACCCTCCTTCAGGGAATCTTCCTGACCCAGGGATCAAACCTGAACCTCATGTTTCCTTCATTGTCAGGAAGGTTCTTTACCACTAGCACCACCTGGGAAGCCCCTGATAAAGAAATTCTTCTCAATTCTTTTCATTACGTGAGTTTACATTGTTATAAAACACACACTCAAAACTAAAGGTCAATCTCATTTCTAAATGTAAATATGAAAGCTTAAATATAATATTAGTAAACAGAATCCAGCAGTACTTCAGGATCAAGTGGATATTTCAACATTAGGAGAGCTATCAATAAAAATTAATCCTACTAACACATGGAAGAGAAATTTATATGATCATGTCCATATATGCCAGGGAGGCATTTCACATAAGTAAACCTCAATTTCAATTTTTTTTTAATTGATAAAATAGAAACTGATGGGTAGTTTCTTACTGCTTTTGTTGTTGTTCAGTCACTAAGTCATGTTTGACTCTTTGCAACCCCATGGACTGTGGCACACCAGGCTTCCCTGTCCTTCACCATCTCCCAGAGTTTGGTCAAACTCATGTTCACTGAATTGATGATGCATTCCAACCATCTCATCCTCTATTGCCCCTTCTTCTCCCACCTTCAGTCTTCCCCAGTATCAGGATCTTTTCCAGTGAGTCAATTCTTCATATCAGGTGGCCAAAATATTGGAGCTTCAGTTTCAGAATCAGTCCGTACAATAAATATTCAGGGTTAATTTCCTTTAGGATTGACTGGTTTGATCTCCTTGCAGTCCAAGGGACTCTCAAGAGTCTTCTCCAGCACCATAATTCAAAAGCATCAGTTCTTTGGTACTCAACCTTCTTTACGGTCCAGCTCTCACATCCATACATGACTACAGGAAAAACTATAGCTTTGACTATATGGACCTTTGTTGGCTAAGTGATGTCTCTGCTTTTTAATATGCTGTCCAGTTTTGTCATAGCTTTCCTTTCATGCCTACAGTCACAATCTGCAGTGATTTTGGATCCCAAGAAAATAAAATTTCAACTCTTACAGCTTCTGTTTCTTAAACTGCATGCTGGTCTCTTGGGAGTTTGCTTTATTATTATTGGAGGTGGGTGATGATGTGTGAGTATTTTCATATTTCACAAACAGAGGGGGAAAGCATAGATATAAATTATCCTCCAAAACTAATGTTTCTTTTAATTTTATTGTATCATCTTCACAAGGAAATATAATTATTGATACTGTACAAGCAATGACACTTAGGTTTCATTTTTTACTATGAAAAAGAAGACTGTACAGGTCTTATTTTCAGAAAAGACAACCAAATCTTTCTTTAGGATGTTTCATACATGATGTCATGGCCAAGGAGGGCTTCCCAGGTGGCTCAGTCATAAAGAATCTGCCAATATAATAGATGTAAGAGATGCAGGTTCAGTCTCTGGGTCAGGAATTCCCCTGGAGGGGGACATGGCAATGCACTCCAGTATCCTTTCCTAGAGAATCAAATGGACAGAAGAACCTGTTAGGCTATAATCTATAGGGTTGTAAAGAGTTGGACACGACTGAAGTGATTTAGCATGCACGCATGCATGCACCCAGGTTATGACCAAGGTATCATTACTTACCTGCTAAAATCTAGAATAAAATAGCTTCATTAGGATTGTTGCAAATTTAACCTTATTAAATAAAAGAAGGAATTTCAGAACACCTACAATGTTTATTTTGGGAAAGGGAAATTTGGTTGTTTCCTGAGAAATGTCCAAAGTAAGGTAACTCATTCTTTGCCCCTACACAAACAGCACATTCTAGAATTCTGTGATTGGAGAGAAAAATTCACCACTTTTCTAATGTTTCATTGTTTCTCAGGATTAAAAATGTCAACGGTCCATGTTTTATATGTGACTGATGACAAACAAAATGCAGACAAATGCAAATATTTATATTATTTAGATTTAATTATATTATGATCCACTCACTGAATCAGATATTGACGTGTGTCTGATTTGTTACAATCATACTGATCAGACGACATCTGATATTTTAATAATTAGTCAAATTGCCTTAGCAACTGCTTACTATGTCCCTATCTTTTGTGACTTTGGTTGCTGTCCTTCAGTGACAAATTCTAATGTGCCCCATTCTCTAATAATATCTCCATGTGACTCCCAGGAACTGGACCTTGACAGACAGCATGATGCATTGTTCAGATCACAGATTAAACCTTATATTCACTTTTGCTTCTGAACAGTGGACCAAGCTGGCCATTGGTTTTAACACCACCTGGGTTTCCATGTGGGGCTTCCCCAGTGGCTCAGAGGTGAAGAATCCGCTTACAGTGCAGGAGCCACCAGGAGATGTGGGTTTGATCCCTGGGTTAGGAAGATCCCTTGAAGGAGGACATGGAAACCCACTCCAGTATTCTTGCCTGGGGAAGCCCATGGACAGAGGAGTCTGGCAGTCTACAGTCCACAGAGTCAAGTATGCCTGAAACGTTTTAGCTCACATGCACACACAAGTTCCCTTGTACACTCATGCAGACTGTGAACTAGGTGAGGTCAAGGAGCTATTCCTCAGACAACAATAGAATGCCATCCACCTCTGAGGCTGGGAAAGGCTCTTCATCACGTCTGATGGATTTGCTTCCCCAAACCAGATCTCTGTGTGTTTCAAGGACTGGTAACAAGATCTGTAATTCAGCTGAGCACTTGCATGAAAGATGTCAAGACTACAGGTGCTATCCAGGTCACAACCCTTATTTATCACTATCTCTTAGAGAAGACAGAGAGCTGGACTATCTCAGCAGACAGCCTTTGTGGGAAAAGCAAATCACTGACCTTACTGAAAGGTCATGTTTGTTCCATTATAAGGCAGAGGTCCAGAATCTAGTAAAACAGGAAAAACTCAGATAGTGACACAGGTTGTGCTCTTTGCTTCATTCAAATTCTAGTTACTGTTATCCCCCATAGGAACACTCAGCCTGTTTAAGAACCTTGTGCAGTCCTCCTCAGTCTGCTGCCTGTTTGAAGCTCATTTTATTAGCAGCTGGTTCACTTGCCCATGCCATCTCATAAGCATTTGTCATCCTAGGCATGTACCTAGAGAAGGCCTCCCTTAGTAAAGACCTGCTATATGCTTGTTTCCACCTACCAGGGCACATGCATTCATGCATTCATTCATTCATTCAGTTGTACCTTTATGCCAGTCCTCACGGGAATGGGCCTCACATCATAAAACTGTCCCTTCTATATGGCAAAAGTGCTGGTGGCTCAGTATTTACCTCTTCCTAAATTTCTAAGGTAGAATGAGGAGTCTCATGCTCATGTTGTAAGTTTACATCTGTCTAGGGAATTATTTTTCTATAAATATTTACTCAAATAGTTTAGTTCAGCTCATTCGTTCATTCACGTCCCACTCTTTGTGACCCCATGGACCACAGCACACGAGGCCTTCCTCTCCAGCACCAACTCCTTGAGCTTGCTCAAACTCATGTCCGTTGAGTCGCGGATGCCATCAAACCATCTCATCCTCTATCGTCCCCTTCTCTTCCTGCCCTCAATCTTTCCCAGCATCAGGGTCTTTTCAAATGAGTCAGCTCTTCACATCAGGTGGCCAAAGTACTGGAGTTTCAGCTTCAACGTCAGTCCTTCCAATGATCTTCCAGGACCTTCAGTTCTTCCAGGATGGATCTCCTTTAGGATGGACTGGTTGGATCTCCTTGCAGTCCAAGGGACTCTCAAGAGTCTTCTCCAACACCACAGTTCAAAAGCATCAATTCTTCAGAGCTCAGCTTTCTTTATAGTCCAACTCTCACATCCATACATGACTACTGGAAAAACCACAGCTTTGACTACATGGACCTTTGTTGGCAAAGTAACGTCTCTGCTTTTTAATATGCTGTCTAAGTTGGTCATAGTTTTTCTTCCAAGGAGCAAGCATAGTTGACTTAAAACATATTGGTTTCAGGCATACAATCAAGTGATTTAATATTTTTATATTTTATATACAATTCAAAGTAATTATAAAATATTGAGTGTATTCCCTATGCTTTCCCAGGTGGCTCAGTGGTAAAAATTCTGCCTGTCAATGCTGGAGATGTGAGTTCGATCCCTAGTTGGGAAGATTCTCTGGAGGAGGAAATGGTAACCCACTCCAGTACTCTTGCCTGGAAAATCCTGTGGACGGAGGAGCCTGGTAGGCTGCAGTCCATGGGGTCGCTAGGAGTCGGACACCACTGAGCGACTTCACTTTCATACATTGGAGAAGGAAATGCAACCCACTCCAGTATTCTGCATCTCTGTTTGCTTCCTGAAGACCTGAAAGAAAGAGAAAGCCAAAGTCACTCTTTAGGAAGACCTGAAACAGGGAGAAAAAGAGAACAACTGCTGCTTGTAGTTTTTGCCTTCAGCGAAGCCTAGGCTCTGGTGTTTTAAGGCTCCCCTGATTAGTTCAGGCCCATCTAGGATCTCACTCTTTGGATTAACTTCCTATCCACTGATTAAGGATCTATATGTGAAAAATCCCTTTATCTCTGTCATATTCCATTGGTTAGAAGGGGACCACAGTGTCCACTCACACTCAAGGAAAGGGTGTGACTCAGTGGCACACGTAGGCTGTATCTGCTGCAATATCTTCAAATGAAGGTGCACTTGTCTTCTGCTATTATCCATAGTCCAAAGAAGGACAAATAGGAAATGTACATGCTGGATCAGCACCAACAGGGCTGGAGGAATCAACTTTAATCCCTATCACCCTTATTCCTCCCTGTGGAGTTATAGCATAGCGTTGAAAATTGTACCTACACCAAGAACACCTAGGCTACGGTCACTGGGCATTTTCATTTTAGACCATGTCACCCAGATGTGTTGGTGCAACAAGTGTCATAAATAACAGAAGCAGAACTGTGAACAGACCAGTTGATACAGTGAAAATTTTTTTTGATGAACACCATGCAATGCAGTTGACTCTTTCCTTCCAACAGGTTCAAATTATATAAAAATTTAAACTCAAACATTCTTTCTGTATAGAATGATTGAACTCACCTTGTCCTTGCCTCTCTTTTGTTTTATTTTGCTTCTTATTTTCTATTAAATTATCTTCTTTTCATGCAAGTATTTTGTTTTAAGTTTCTTTGGGGCATGCATTCTTCACTTTAACAAAGTTTTAAGGACTAAAATTGTAGGAAGAATGATTTAAGACCCCCATTGCTTATTTGGCTGGTGCTGTAACCGATTTTAAGAAAGCAAGTTCAAAACAATAGCACACCTTCACAGCAACTTGAGAAATATAATACAGCAAAAAGTTCAGCAAAAGTCTGATTAACCCATGCTTCTCTGGCAGAGGTATGTCTTTTGATTTTCTCCAGTTTCCTCCACAACCGCTATGCCCAGTCACTGGTCTGAAGAAGACATTTTCTTTATAGTCCAACTCTCACATCCATACATGACTACTGGAAAAACCACAGCTTTGACTACATGGACCTTTGTTGGCAAAGTAACGTCTCTGCTTTTTAATATGCTGTCTAAGTTGGTCATAGTTTTTCTTCCAAGGAGCAAGCATAGTTGACTTAAAACATATTGGTTTCAGGCATACAATCAAGTGATTTAATATTTTTATATTTTATATACAATTCAAAGTAATTATAAAATATTGAGTGTATTCCCTATGCTTTCCCAGGTGGCTCAGTGGTAAAAATTCTGCCTGTCAATGCTGGAGATGTGAGTTCGATCCCTAGTTGGGAAGATTCTCTGGAGGAGGAAATGGTAACCCACTCCAGTACTCTTGCCTGGAAAATCCTGTGGACGGAGGAGCCTGGTAGGCTGCAGTCCATGGGGTCGCTAGGAGTCGGACACCACTGAGCGACTTCACTTTCATACATTGGAGAAGGAAATGCAACCCACTCCAGTATTCTGCATCTCTGTTTGCTTCCTGAAGACCTGAAAGAAAGAGAAAGCCAAAGTCACTCTTTAGGAAGACCTAAAACAGGGAGAAAAAGAGAACAACTGCTGCTTGTAGTTTTTGCCTTCAGCGAAGCCTAGGCTCTGGTGTTTTAAGGCTCCCCTGATTAGTTCAGGCCCATCTAGGATCTCACTCTTTGGATTAACTTCCTATCCACTGATTAAGGATCTATATGTGAAAAATCCCTTTATCTCTGTCATATTCCATTGGTTAGAAGGGGACCACAGTGTCCACTCACACTCAAGGAAAGGGTGTGACTCAGTGGCACACGTAGGCTGTATCTGCTGCAATATCTTCAAATGAAGGTGCACTTGTCTTCTGCTATTATCCATAGTCCAAAGAAGGACAAATAGGAAATGTACATGCTGGATCAGCACCGACAGGGCTGGAGGAATCAACTTTAATCCCTATCACCCTTATTCCTCCCTGTGGAGTTATAGCATAGCGTTGAAAATTGTACCTACACCAAGAACACCTAGGCTACGGTCACTGGGCATTTTCATTTTAGACCATGTCACCCAGATGTGTTGGTGCAACAAGTGTCATAAATAACAGAAGCAGAACTGTGAACAGACCAGTTGATACAGTGAAAATTTTTTTTGATGAACACCATGCAATGCAGTTGACTCTTTCCTTCCAACAGGTTCAAATTATATAAAAATTTAAACTCAAACATTCTTTCTGTATAGAATGATTGAACTCACCTTGTCCTTGCCTCTCTTTTGTTTTATTTTGCTTCTTATTTTCTATTAAATTATCTTCTTTTCATGCAAGTATTTTTTTTTAAGTTTCTTTGGGGCATGCATTCTTCACTTTAACAAAGTTTTAAGGACTAAAATTGTAGGAAGAATGATTTAAGACCCCCATTGCTTATTTGGCTGGTGCTGTAACCGATTTTAAGAAAGCAAGTTCAAAACAATAGCACACCTTCACAGCAACTTGAGAAATATAATACAGCAAAAAGTTCAGCAAAAGTCTGATTAACCCATGCTTCTCTGGCAGAGGTATGTCTTTTGATTTTCTCCAGTTTCCTCCACAACCGCTATGCCCAGTCACTGGTCTGAAGAAGACAAGTGGTTCAGACACGCCCCCCATCACTTTCTCGGAGTAGCAGGACATTATTTCTGCTATTCCTACTGCTTTGCCTTCCACTCTCTCCCTGCTTTCTGGGGTTTAGTATGTTTTTTGGCAAAAATAAATAAAGACTGAAGGTTTATTTGCTTAAAATATTGATTGTGAGAATTGTTATCCTGAGCACCATCCATTTTAGAGTCAAATAAAATAGCTCGGGGAACTTTCCCAACAGTTCAGAGGCAAAGAATCTGCCTACCAATGCAGGAGACACAGACGCAATCCCTGGGTCAGGAAGATTCCTGGAGTCGGAAATCACATGGTCACAGGAGCCTGGTGGGCTACAGTCCGTGGTGCTGCAAAGAGCCAAACATGACTTAGCGACTAAACAACAACCACAGAATGAATAGCTCTGAGTCAAAGAAAAAGGAGAAGGCACTGCTCACAGATTTTCCAACCACAAGTTCAGGACCACACACTTCTCACTGCAAGGAGGATATTCATAGATATTATGACACCACAGGGTCCCTCAGAGTAGTGAACCATATCTAGTAATCTTGCTGACCAGTCCCTTTACTTGGCTATTTAAAAGCTACATTAATCTCCACAACCCTCCCTGAGTCCCAAGATTTTAATACAAAGGCTTCCTTTCCATGACTTTCTCCAGGCTTGAGGCAAACACATTGTCCCTCAGGTTCTTTATCTCCACACTCCATCTGCAACCTCACTTCTCTTTCTTCCAAAACAATAGACTGGAAATGTGAATATATCTTCCAGACTCTATCAGGCACCATTCAGTGCCAAGGTGGTGGCTGGGGGACATGGATGATCACAGGTCCAAGAAATTGACCAGAAAGACTGCTACATACCTTAATGGCAACCCAGATAAATTTGGACACTCATGTTTCTTGGTTTCCACACAAAAATCCTGTATTATAAAGGAGAGAAGATTAGATTGGAGTTGTGTGGTATCGGGTGTAGAAAATTACCTTGAAGCCACTATGCAGTGAGCTCATGCCTGGAGCATGAAGTGAGGCATTATCTCGCTAAAGAGACACTGTCCAGAAGCGAAGGAGATACCCTAAGACCCACTTCCTGTGTTCTCGGCTCCTGTTACCTCCGCTGCTTTCTCTGCTAACTAATCCTTGGCTTGTTCTCTCGGCTACTCCTCCAGCATCCACCCTGCTCAGCCTCTGGCAGGTTCCAGCGCCCGGCTTTGACTGCCTCTTTGCTGGTGGATTGAATCTGATGCCTGCTCTAGTTTTCCTGGACTGATGGGCAAGTCCTACAATTTTGACCCAGTGTAGTCCCATGTCCGGAGAAGGCAATGGCACCCCACTCCAGTACTCTTGCCTGAAAAATCCTATGGATGGAGGAGCCTGGAAGGCTGCAGTCCATGGGGTTGCTAAGAGTCAGATACGACTGAGCAACTTCACTCACTTTTCACTTTCATGCATTGGAGAAGGAAATGGCAACCCACTCCAGTGTTCTTGCCTGGAGAACCCCAGGGACGGTGGAGCCTGGTGGGCTGCGGTTGATGGGGTCACACAGAGTTGGACACGACTGAAGTGACTTAGCAGCAGCAGCAGCAGCAGCAGCAGCAGCCCCGTGTCGCCATCTTGTTTGAACTACCTTTTCAACAGCAGCTTTTATAAACAATGACAGAACTCCTTCAATGCTTCTTCAGAATCTCCAGTCACTTTTTTCTTTTTTAAGAAGTGTATCTTCTTACTCCTTGCCAGATTTTGGAAGATATATCCTAATTTTAAATTAAGTAAATTTCTCTTTAAATAAAGATGGGGGAAACATCTTTCTAATGAATAAAATTCAACACATTTTAATGAATAAATTCAATTTTAAAATTTAATAAGTCAATTATAGGAAGGTATAAAATTTATTCTATCTGGCATATAAAAAATGAGAAATTTATTAATTCATACATCATATAATTTTTTTAAAGACAAGGGCATCAAAATCTGTATAGGAAATACCTTAAATGAGGCACAGCTGTACTGGGGTAGAATAAACATTGAAAATACATCAGAGCACTTGGATTTATGTCCCAATTCTGCCTTTTATAAGGGAAAGTCACTTTTCTAAGAGTCAGTTTTTATTAACTATAAAAGAAGCATGGCAACCCACTCCAGTATTCTTGCCTGGGAAATCCCATGGACAGAGGAGCCTGGTGGACTGCAGTCCATGGGATTGCAGACAGTCAAACATGACTAAAATGACTTAGTATAAAGATACAAATATGGTGGCTCAGACAGTAAAGAATTGACCTGCAATGAGGGAGACCTGGGTTGGATCCCTGGGTTTGGAAGATCCCCTGGAGGAGAGCATGGCAACCCACTCCAGTATTCTTGCCTGGAGAATCCCCATGGACAGAGGAGCCTGGCAGGCTAAAGTCCACAGGGTCATAAAGAGTCAGACATGACTGAATGACTAAGCACATGCTATTTTATTTATAATGAATGCTTTGTATATTATGAGAATTAAATATAATCTCCATTTCTCTGGCTTTCTCTTTAGAAAGATTCCTTCCCTGTATTCTGAGACTCATCAGGGGACATCTCAAATGTGCTCACCAAGTATGCAGTCACCTGTGTCATTACACACTCCGAACACACTTTTGCCTCTGCTGGCACTGCTGGTAATGTCAACATTTCTGGGTACCATAACCCCTTACGCTAGGTACTGCCAAGACCTGCTTGATGCCAGATCTCCTAAGTATCACTTTTCATAAAGAAAACAGGAGCCAGACAAGTCAAAGCAGTGAAAGCAGCTCTCACTCTGGAAGGAGCTATTGCAATGAGGAAAAGGAGATCTTGGTATACAGAACTGGGCTCAATTTCGAATACAACATGGACAAATGAGGCATAGCCAAGGGGCAGAATGGAGGTCAGTGGATGAAAAATTACAAAGAGGAAACATCAAGGGTAAGCAAGGAGGAATTCTTTGGTTAAACCAATTTGACAAGATTGTTGATGAAGGTAGGCCCAAGTGACCAGATACCAAAGATGGGAGATGAAGAATTTGATCAGACAGATTTTGAGGGTGGAAATTCTTATAAAACTGGCAGCACGATTGTTTCTACAACTGGGTGTTTCAGGCCCTATAAGGACAAATGCCAGAGTTCAGGCCTAGAGGGTATAGAGGAGGCTGACTGAAGTTTAATCCAGAAGAGAGTCTTGCCACTTCTCACATAGAGAAATGCTCTACTTACCTGTTGGTTCCTCTGTGTGTTTCTGGGCCTGCCAGGCACTCCTGATGCTTTGCACAGCTATTCCTCCTTTATTCATTAGTTTCTGTCACCAGACTCCAAAGCCATCTTCCACAAAGCCCCGAAATCTCCCAGTTGACACTATGGTGAATGCTTGAGAGGGCCAAGGTAGGCGGATCAAATTTTTTTTTTTTTTTTTTTT